>WEKY01063481.1:336-11713 GCA_013390045.1 Picathartes gymnocephalus
CTTAACTTCAGTAGTGGAAAGTAGATGCTTACACAGTAGAAAAAAAAAGCAGGCAGTTCAGGAGTGACCAACCTTCCCAGACATTCAGTGATGTGCAAAAGAGAACTCTACTTCTGTTTTAGTTTGAGCATTTTCACTTTAGATACTGCTACAAAATAATGTTCTTCTTTAATGCAAGCCATGTTATTTCAGGATTTATTCATGGACAGCACTCTCAGAATCCTGAATACAGGTACACATACCCTGATGCAGAAGTGAGAAGAGCTTACATAAAGGTCAAGTTTCAAGCAAATTGCAGAAATAAATTCCAAGCAATACTTAAATGCATAGAGCTTTTTCATTCCTACTTCTGTGGGAGAAAGTTTAGTATCAAGAAAAAAAAAAAAAAGCCATATTCTGGCAGCATGCTCTCTGGAATCAGAAATACTGAACACCAGCCTGCAAGGTATTAGAAAGATTAGTTTTAGTATTATAGTCACAGGCTTAGGAGCAAGCCTGTTAACAGTACATCTCGTCAAGACAGTTCTGTGTGACCCAACTGTAAGCATTTAATCTCAAGTAAAATGGTAAAACAGGAAGGAATTGATTGTCCAAATAAATCAGTATGCTCATGCTATGCTTCCCACTCCTACCACAAAGCATAGAAAGAAGTCTTTGTGGACAGATGGATGTAGCTGCTGGGGACGTGCTCCAAAGGAGTTAAAAACATTCCAAGGATAATAGTCTGGATGATATTGTCTCTAAACAATACAATGAAGCGGGAAAGATGGTGGCTAAGCATGCCTGTCAGTACTAATGTACCCCAAAAGATAAAAACTCAACAAAATTATTTACATGGTTAGATTACAGATATTCTTGTCCCAAAACCTAGGTAAAACTGTAAGGAGACATCTGTAAATCAAACTGTAAATCATACACACAGTGTCTTCACAAGATTATTAGATTCTCTATTCTCCATTTTCTGTCTTCACTGAGGGAATGCCTTAAATCAATGAAAACCTTTGAAAGTAATACCAAGAAAATTAGGCAACATGATAATGACACATTATGTACAGCAAATTAGATAAAGCTATGTCTATACAAACACTATATGGATATTAAGCTAAAATAAGATACTATGGGGTTTTTTTCAATTGGTAAAATAACTTTGAGTGAAAAAGTTCACTGCACATCCCAGATGGCACCAAGTAGTGGACACAGGGTTGCTATATGGCTGCCCTTCAGTAATTAAAATACAGTATTAGAAACAGAGTCCAATCTCTACACAGGAGCAAAACAAGCAGTGCATACCATAAACAAGGAATTTGACCTGGAAAATTACTCTCCTTTCACAAGTGCTCCGAGAAAAGCTTGATCCTGCCAGATGAACTAACTAGAGGAGAAGAAAAGACAGCAGAAGTCCAGAAAATCTTAAGAAGTATCAGTATCATGCCTCTAACTTGATGCAAAGAAAGGGAGCTTTATGAACTCATTCCTGGTTGAAAGAGTATTTGTTCCAGTTACAAGTATGTCCTGCAGACTTTAAAAACCAGAACCCAACAGTCCACGACTGTGGAGTCAAAGCTGATGTTCTGATTGACCCACGAGTCACTGAGGCCACTGTTGTAAGACCATGTTATTAAAACAGTAATACATAACCTTTTCAGATGTTACACAATCTCTGCTTTTAATTGCATCATTAATACAAACAGTGCCGGACTTGAAATCGAGATTCCTTGCCACTTTATAAGGAGAATGTACCTAATCAGAGAGGTTTTTTAATAGTAGAGAGGAAAAGGGACCTCCTAGCACATAATTGGAAAATTCAAATTGACACTAAGATGCAGTTCTTAACTGCAAAGGTAAAGGTTTATTTAAACAATTCAACAGCATAACAGGTAAATTCATCACATCCTGAAGTCCTTAAATGGAACTTGAATGTGTCACTAAATAATGCGTTCTAGTTCAATTGCGGATAGATTGGACTTAACAGCAAACACTGGCATATTTGGGAAAGCAATTTCTTCTCCTAAAGGAATTAATGCTCGAGGTTATTTTGTCCAGTATTGTAGAGAATAGATAACACTTGGTGATTCCTTCAGTCCTCAGAGCCTATGAGCCCCAGTGGATGCAGTGATTCTGACTTTGTTTATACCAGAACTCTCATAGTAGACCATACATGACTTACAAATGTGCTGACTTTCAAATTTCTTGGTAACAAGTTAACCTTGATTAGTGTAACAATAATAATTTTCTCATTATTTTCAGTTAATTGGTAGATGTCCCTTCAGACTTCGTTTTGTGCTGGCAGCTGACAGCTCCACACCACAGCAGTACCATCATGTTCCACTAGCATTCAGCAACATCAAAGGGAAAAGAAGAAAGGGGAAAAAAAAGTTTCTAAATAATTATGGTCCTTCAAAGGCTCCTCCTCTGTGTGTCTGCACTGTTACTGGCTGTTGTTCTACCAACTGTGCAACTCCTGAAACCTCGACTTTGCACAACAATTTCTCCTGACCCTAGAACTCTATTAAAGGTAGGCAGTAAACATGTTCTTGCAATAGATGGCCTAGAAAATAATATACTGAGTAAAGGGATTTCAATTTCAGGCCAGGTACCACAGTAGCACAGCAGCTTCTTGCAGTTTATCATCACTCAGTGCCTACTAAAAGCTATTTTGACACATTTTAGGATATGTAATTTCTAGCTACATGTATTTGACCACTCAAGACAGAATAAAAATTGCCATTTTCTATCCAGCCTCCATGCATGCTCCCTGTCTGAGACTGGATGAGGTGCCCATGTATTTCTCAGCTCCTGATGTTCTTCCAGCAGGATGCTTTTGCCACAGAGGGGTCACTGATGAACAGGCAAGGCAGAGGCTCTTTTGGAGGGGCCAGAGCAGTTCCCCTGTGCACAGGGCACAGCTGTTGGATCACCCCTGCTACAGGATGGATGAGACTCCGAGCAGCAGAACAGGCTGCTAATCTGCAACCAGCAGAAACAACACAGCCCTGCTCTCCACTCTGCAGATATTCAATTAATGAATGACAATTCCTGAGATTAGGATTCTTATCTTAGTTATTTAAAGCAGTTAAAAGAGCTTTGATGCATTGCACCAACCTTGCAAAAGGATGACTTGAAGCAGCCAGGGTAGTGTGCTATCCATCAAAGCAACACCAAGCTTTCAAATGAGGAAAGCAGTATAAAGTAGAAATACTTCTAAAATACAGGTAGCTTTATCTGCCCAATTCATCCACTGATCTCAAGCCTTGATAATCATAACAAGTATTTTTGAAGCGAAACTGTAAAAATATGTAAAACAACTGAATTTAGTCTAAGGCTAAAGTATGTGCCTGGCATTCCATCATCTACCAAGAATTCACTCAAATAAACAAGAACATTGTGATTGCAAGCATATCCTGCCTTTGCCAAGGTAGATGTCCAGTGCAGTAATGTGCAGACAGGATCACTGTCCACTACAACCTGCTCTTGCCTTCTGCCACTGGAGTCTTAACATAAAATGCCATTGAAATCTATTCAGTTTCAAACAGGTCTTTAAACTCCAGTGAAGCTTGGTACTCAGTAAATTAACAGTCCTTCAAACATATCTCCTGTATAAACAATACCACCACCCAAAAAAACCTACATCGAAAATTAAAGAAATCAACAAAGCTTCTCTTCAAAGAGTCTTCAGTAAAGGTGGCTGGAAGTTTTACTTTAAGCAATAAAGAAATAAAATCATCTGACAAAAATATTGCTTATAAAGTTATTTCTAACCTTTTGATTTTCTCTTATTTAATGCATGCCTTTTGCATAAAATGAACTTCTGATGATAAAATTCAGTTTGGTATATTAAGCTGTGTTCCTAAACACAGATAAAAAGATGAAGTATGCCATAATTATTTAAATAGTAGTCTCTTGCTATAAAAATACAGAGCAACCAAAATACTTAAAAAATTATGGGGGCCAAAACCCTGGGATGCTGAAGCATCCCCCACTTTCTGGGGCAGAGTACTGCACCACTGCACAGCTCACATTGCCTTCACTTTCAGCAGACAGGAAAACAAGGGAAGTGATCAAGGTAGGAACAAAAAAAAAGAAGAAAAAAAAAATCAAAATTCAGTGTGCACCTCCTCAAGTAGTATTTCTTTATGCCTATTCCCAAAAATATCATGTTGCTTTTCATCTCAGTTTAATGCAACCTTTTCTGGGTTACACAAGTATTTAACCTTCCATAAATATTTAACCTTAGGTGCATGATTACTCATCACTAAAGTCTCACATAAAGCACTCATGAGGCTAGCTGGCTCTTGAAAAGTCTGCAACACCCTGACTCCAGGCACACCACTGCTTCATTTCATGCATAAGGATGCAACAATACCTTCTGCTCTCACAAACCCTTCCTTCTTATTTTAATTCACTTCTTGAGTTAATTGGTACATCCTATTTAAAGTACCAACACAAATCTCTTCCCCTTTGCCACCAAGTCCAGTAACATCTTTCCAACAAGTGAGCATGCTTAAGTTACAGAGCACCTTCAGAGCATGGAAATCCTCAGGAGCTCTTACCTGTTATTTCAATATCTCATGTATGTCCCATTACCCAGAAGACTCCATTAAACCTGGGCATGATCAATGAATAAATATCAATGAAATACATGATAGTTTTGGGTATAATCTGGCCAAACTATCTGACAGATGTTTACTAATCAAATATCTGTTTCATAAATTTAAATTTACAATTATATAGCTGGGCATAGAAAATCACATATGAAATAGTATCAATTCAAAGATTTTTTTTTTCAAAATTACTTAATAGTTTGGATACATATTTCAGACCAATCTTTCTATAAATTATACTTTTCTTATGCTTATCACTCCTTTACTAGCGGGTACTACTAGTGGTAGTGTTACTTAGTGATCTAAGCCACACTTGATAAGCAATATTTGATATCTTCTAAAATTTAGGAATTTATAAAGTATTTAAGTAAATCGTTTTGTCACTCAAATATTCATGGGTGAGTAGTTTTATTACAAGGCATATACAGGTTACAGATTTATTGAATTAGTTGCTGATAAAATATTACTTTATTGATTTGGATTTTATGCTTCACTGGTTTCTCCTGTTGAGAAACATTACCTGCAGAAGGATATCAACAGCAAGGAGACTGTGCAATAACTAATATCCAGAGTAGAAGTCTAATATACACTTAACAGAACAATAACTCAAATATTTTTTCTGCAAAGGTAATCTGAAAATCTCTGAAACAAAGTTGATTTGTTTGTTTTGAGGAAGGTTGAAAGAAAAAAAGACAATTTTCCCTTAAAGGAGAAATACTCATTAGATAGTGTGAATTATTAAAATGAGTGTTTGCAACTGATAAAAAGACAACAATACTTTTACTTGTTTCTGCCAGATTTGTCCTTGTTTCTGTCAATAGCTATCAAGAAGAAATCTGGAACTACATCACTTTCCATTTTTTATAACTATGTTTAAAATACCCAAAACCTGGAGATGTTTTCATAAAGATTTACTTCCTGGTAAATAAACTCCTGGTGTTCCAGCTTTAGCTTTTCTCAAAGTCTCTATCCTAACTCAGCAGCCAAAGTGACTGAAAAGCTTAAATCTTATTTTCAGAAGTAACCTGGGTACACAGGAGTTAAATGCTGTTTGCATTTCCTTAAAAAGACGTTACTACAATGATTACTTTATAGATTGTTTTTTACTGTTCAGAACTTTACTAGAGATGCATTAGGCTCAAATGGAACCCCTAACAAAGCTGGCCACAATACACTAATTGCAATTCCTAACAATAATCATCAGCTCTTTCCAACTAGTCTGGTTTTTCTTGATGAAGTGATTTCTGTTTCTCTTTATCCAGATGTACCACTCTAAAGCCTAGGAATCTTCCTCACCTCTTCAGTTTCTCCATGTTCCTCTTAAGTTTGATTGGCTGATGAAAAAAAAAGCCTCCATTTCTGCTCATATTTAAATGCTCAGCCACAAAACATTTCAGGATGTCATCATTGCAAACACTCAAGGCTGAATGAGAGGACATGCACATGTGGGAAAATTTGGAATCCAGGTTGAGCAGAAAAACAGACAATTTCAAGAACTTCCTACATGGATTTCTTACTTCGCCTTCATCTCTCCACCCCTACCATGAAATACCCTGGATAAAATGAAGACTCACAGGTGAAAGCTACAAACCCAGGCGCTGCATTTCATCTTCTGCCATCACGAAATGCTTGAAGCAAGCAAAAGGGACACTCACACACCAGAGACCTGCTCTGTGTTTTCTAGCTCAGTAAAAATAGAAACAGTACCAACGAACAGCTAGCAAAACGAAACAAATCCCAAACTGAACACACCACAGTAGCCTCAGAAGTCCCTGGACAAGGAAACATCCTTTCATCACCTGAACACAGGTGATCTGAACACAGATCTCCCACACCATCCAGAGCAACCCATACACTAAGAAGTGGTGTCACCAAATGCATCATAACACAAATTCTTGCCCAAAGTTTGACAGTTTCACAAGTTGCTTAAAGGAAAAATTTTGGCCACTGAGATTTCAGTCATGTCCTTTCCCTCAAGTAGCTCCTGTAACACATTTTATGAATTTTAAAACCTCAATCCGTAAGGAAGCTGTATTCCTCTATTCACAGAGTATTAAAAAGACTTCCTCATCTCCTCCCGAGGCCTGCATTGCTCAGTCACAGACACAGACACTTCAGTGTAGGTCTTGAACCTACCCAAGGCTAAGGAATTTAGCCTTTCATCTGCCCTGACTGCTGGTACCAATACAAAAGCACTCTCCTTACACCTCTGGAGATCACAACATACCCAGCTTTGCTCACTTCCAAGTAAAAATAATTTTAAAATACATCATTACAGGAATAAAAAAAGCATATGTGAAACAGGGAAGTTACTTAGTTAATTTTCCCTTCAGAGTCATGTTATGAGCACTGCTCAAAAGCCAATGTAACAGAAAGCATATTTTAAAAAAAAGACAATTTCTTGGCTGGATATTCTGGGTGAGACCTCCAGAACAGCACTGGCTCTTTAACCTTCAGACAGGAAAAAACATATAAACTTGAGCTTCAGTAGTAAAGCTTCAACAGAGCTGCAACAGTGAGCTACAGTTCTCAGTGCACTCAACTCCTCTGGCAGGATTCATCAGTGACCTTCACTAAGAAAAAAAAGGAAATTCAGGATTCCCACCAACAGCTTAGCTAGACTTGGATCCAGAGTCAAGTGACTAACATGGAATTGCTAACCACATACCACTTCCCCAATAATTTTTTTCCTTTTAGCTTACTGTCCTCGTCTTCAGAATCTCCCTGTAAAGTAACCTTGGCAGTAGAGAAGCTGCTACCCCCTGAACACTCCCAAAGTGCAAAAGATAACCATACTTTAACGCTTCCAAAGGAGAAGAAATTACAGTGCCATGTGATAACTGAGAATCTGATTCAGAAATGGCCACAGAACAGATACAGAAGCAATGGAGCTCCACACCAGGAAGGGAAGTAGTTTTGTAGAGCAAAAGAAGCACAGCCGACCTTGCTTCCCACTTGAACTACCAATATGAAATGGCAGGGGGGGAAACATGCCACAATAAAGACATTTGGAAGAGGATGCGAGATCTTTGAAGGTAAAAGCATCTCGCAAAAACCATCTTGCAACAAAGAACTAACCAGACTGAAATTTGGCAAGCTTATATTCATAATGATACAAAGAATCACCAAAAAATAAAAGGACAAAAAAAGAGAAGTAAAACAAATTTTATATGTCATGGTAGCAACATGTCACACATTGTTTTCCAAACGTTCATAATATTTTCTGCCTGGTAGCCTTTAAAAACACAACTGAAGAATAGCAAGCAAATTTATTCCAAGGTCGTAAAATGACAACAATATATACATTTTTTAAGCTGTCACTCTGCATCTCTTGCGTGACTACAGAAGCATCCAAACATGGTTTTGAAAAGAGAGCTTTGTTGAAGTGGGACTGCTGTGCTTTTCAAGTGCCTGTGACAAAGGGCAGTCGTCTCTATAGCTTCTCCTTATTCTTCTCCTCCATGATCATGGAATAATAAGAGACAGGTACCAGCTTACATTTACTTACCCAAACTTCTGGAAACTATGACCTCCAGCTTTTTCTTATCCCAGGAAGGCATAACAGTAGGTGGAACAGGATCTCTACTCAGCATGTAACAGAAGAAAACATTACTAGCTCTAGAACCCACTGCATCTTCCACAACAAAAATGCAGTGCCAAATTTTGCTCCTTGCAGACAGAACTGAGCAAAGAAGCAAATACTGTACCATTAAAAAACGCTTATTTCAGGATCAAGTCAGAATTGTGAAGACCTAGATTAAAAGCAATACAATTTTAAATTGCCTACATACAAGAGAGAATAATGTAGGCTAGACAAGGTAACCCAAGTGAAGTGCACAATGTTAACCATCTTAACTTTTCATCAAGCATAGCTCCTGGTGAGGGAAGAGTCAGAAATCTGGCACAGTTAGAAAAACAACAAAAAATCTTCCAAGAACAAGACACAGGTTAAAAATAAGTTGGTTCATCAATTTATGAATTATATGTATTAAACAAGGTTTTACATAGGTTTTAATAACAACTTATTTTGACTTCTATAGATTCCTGAAGAAAAAGAAAAGTTTGTAACGTATTCTAAAGCTGCAATCTTAAAAATCATCCTGAATGTTTAGGATGCTTCATATACATTTTTCAAGTGAATTTTAACTTTTATCATTAAATAAGGACATAGAGAAAATTAGCATTGAAAGGTGCAACATGTCATGGGAAAGAAAAAAGCAAACAAAAAAATTTACAACATATAAAAAGGTGACAATTAGTTTAGTAATTTTATGTCATGAATGACAAATGTTTTCTGAAATACTACAACAAAGTAACTCCAAAATACTATCGGCAATGTCAGGAGTTAGGTCATTAGGGAGAACTTTCTTTTATTTGCATCTCCCTAGGATCCCCACCACAAATGGCATTTTTGATGGGGTGGGGTGTTGTTTTGTATTTTGTTTGTTCGTCTTTATCTCCACATAACACCTTAGCAGAAACTATCGGCTTTGACAGAAGACCAAAATTCTGGCACTGAACCATAAATTGACCATTACCATAAAAAGAACTGCTAAATGAGAAACTATGTGCTCAGTATAAAACTAATTTCATGCTTTCAAAAGCACACAGCGGCTTCTAGCAAGATAGTGGCCCTGGGACTTGCAAAGACAGATTGGCTAATACAAATGGTGTGTGCTCCTGATGCAGTCTGCTTAGCCAAGCTTTACATGTACTGGCAGTAAATGGAAATTCTCGAATCTTCTGTCAAACAAATGCACACTTATCTATAACTTTGGAACTGAAACCTATAAAACAGCTGCCTCATAAATATATTTAGCAGGAAAAAGCATGAGCTGTCCTAGTTCCTCAGAAGAAAAAAAAACAAAACAACAAAAAACCCACAGCAAAACAAAAAACCCACAGCAGTCTTTACATAGTAAGCACTGACATTTCTATAGCAAGCAAGAAAAACATTTTAATAAATATTTTTTAACGTATTTCTTTTTTATTAAAAAGAAAATTACTATCAGGATACACAAATATAATCACAGGAGGTCTCACCTCACCAACTCAATATTCGCATAACAGCAGTGCTTAATAAGTAACTCAGCTGAACTAATTTTTTGTGTTCTGCTATAGGTGAAATTCTCAATAAAATCTCCTTTTTTTTAAACACATAAATACAAAGTCTGTTTAGTTTATTATAATACTTTCAAGCTTAAAGATTTACAACTAGAACTTCACAGGCTACCTTAGCACACTATCCGCTCCCTTAAATAAAACTTGGTGCACTAAATCTCAAATTTAACTGGCTAGGGAAAAGCGACAGTAATATTATACCCTTCTCAAAGCAAGCTGTCAGTGCAAATGAATTACTGGAAGCTGTTCTGGGCATGACAGATCATAACTTTTAATATTAATAATGACAGATATATCTAGGATGTCAAATCCGGTATACAATTTATTTCATTCTTTACTTCTTTAGTTTATCTGGAGAATCTGACAGCTCTTGTGTTTCACATATCACTGTAACTATACTTTGAGATTTAGCCAGAAAGCAAGCTCTGGTAAGAGGTATTTATTCACACTGCTAATAAGCATCTTTCTACAAGAGTAACACAGCATCACTGACATTCAAAAAACATTTAAAATGCATAGGAAGTCACCTACTGGAAAGATGCCCTCTGCAAACAGCAAGCAAGGAAAGGGAGCTTGCCATATATTTAGTTACTTTTAATACTGAAATAAGAAGAGAAGAAAAAGATGCATTTTATGCCTTGCAATTTTTATTATCCTTCCCACTGGAATAACTAAAACAGAAATGCACTGCACATAGAAATAATGCCAAATATGTAAGCATCCACTCTTAATGTCGTAGCACAAAGCAATTCAGTGAAGTTTAATAATAAAAATACAGACTCACCTCTACTGGGAAGCCCACTCCACATTATGGCAATACTATTTAAGCAGGTAAAACAGCAACCAAGTTACATAAACAAAACTTCAAGTATGTGACCAATATGATCTACGGTGCTACAGAGTGTTGGCTCCAGCCCCGATCATCTGTGTGACAGTTCACTGCTACACCAGAGCAGCCTCAAACCTTCCCAGATGCTGGCTTATTGCACTGCTCATTGAGAATCCTTCACACGCTGGCAACATTTTAGGGAAGGACAAGCACACTCTGAGTCATTTGTAAAGAAAGCAAAGCAATTTCAGTTCTGTATCTTCATGCCTACGAAACACAGAGCACTGTCAAAGTAGAAGTCTGCGTGAATTTATGCTGAGAGTCAGGCAACCCTAGCCTTCATTATCAATGCATGGAATCAGCTACACAGATCAAATTCACACAAACCATAAAAAAAATAAAAGGATATGATTATGAAAGGCTCTACAGATTCGGCACCAAACCACACAGAACGAGGAATCATCTATCTAGACTGTGTAAATGTTAAAAATAGCTCTGTCTTTTCTACAATGAACACGAGACAGAGGAGAATCAGCAGCCTGTGTTGTGATGAGGTTCATTATTGGGGGGGACTGGGGGTGGGGGGGGAATCCAGCAATAAAAATTAGTGATTCCTTACAGCTTTTCTAAATAAGATTAATTCAAAATTATGCAAATGAAACAAGCATTATTTAACCATGTAACAGATGACGTCTACTACATATTAAAAAGCTAGGGTCTCTATTAAAAATAATAATAAATATCTGGTAGAAACATTTTGAATACTGACCCAACAAAGACCTCTACAGTCTAGCAGATTAAGTATTTGTACCAAAAAAAAAAAAAA
>WEKY01063481.1:14315-25927 GCA_013390045.1 Picathartes gymnocephalus
AAAAAAAAAAAAAAAAAAAAAAAAAAAAAAAAAAATCTTCCTCTCATGCATGAGGCCAAAATTGGGCATGTAGACTTAAGGCTACCTGGAATATTTTCAGTAAAATTTCTAAAATTTCTTAATGTCTATCAATAGTCTTTAATTTTTTAGCTGAAGACACTATTCACACTTTCTATTTTTTTTCTTTGAAAACTAGTATGTGAGTTAGCTATACATGCATGCTATCAAGAATAATTTTGAGTTCTTTAATTGTAAGCCTCCCTGCCTCCATTAACTTGATGGGTTGCCTAGACTTACAAATTTATATGGCACTGCACGCAGAGACCAAGAAGCTCTAATCTCTGTTGCCAAAAGTGGAAGCAACCCTGCCCTGTCCATACTCCCACGTTCTTCTCCTATGCCCAAAATTGCTAGTTCACCTTCTCCCTTCCACTGCCACTAGTAGGCTCTTTTTGTGACCTGATTTAAGTCACAAACACAAGACAAGTCTAGTAATTTATGTATTTATTTTGCTATATTAACAAATCTCTGGCTGCCATTGCTGTGAATCAGATCACAAAACTGTGTGTTTATAATCCCTCAGGAAATCAACCTCAGTACTGCAGTGTTAACACAGTAACTTGTAGCATTGCTCCTTACTAAGAGTCATGGTATAGGGTCCTACAATATTTCCAAAACTGTTCCACAAGTTGAGAGATTTCAAGAAGAAAAAGGCAGAGGTGCTACCAGAATACACTACATACCTTGGACATCCCAATCACACCTCCAGCCAAACCTACAGGGAGATCACACGGGCATTAATGAGTGCCACCTGGGCCCTAAAGCACATCTCTTTAAACAGCTTAGAACCCAGGGAAAAGGGATTCTCCTTAGCCCACTTTTAAGTTTGGACACTTTCTCTAACAAAAACGAAACTTCCCTACACGTTTCCAGAGATCTGTAAAATCTGGACTTGGACAGGCATTCCTAGCACACTTCCATAAAACTACACCAACTGCTCCCATGTTGTCATGGGGGCAAAGGAGCGAGAACCAGGGGACGCAGCGGTGAGAATTCCGGGAGCCGCAGCTGTGTCAGCAGCGTCAGCGTCAGCAGCAGCAGCAGCAGCGCAGGAGGAGGGCGGAGCAGAAGGCAGCCGTGCCCGGCCNCCGCCCGGCCTGCAGCGCCACCGCCTGGCAGCCGGGGAGCCGCGCAGCCCGGGCCCCGCCGCCGGAGCGTCGCCCCCACAAGAGTGAACTCGACCGCTCGCTGGCAGCCCGGGGGAAGCGAGCAGGCTTTAATTAGCGCCTAGCCGGGCTCGTGCCGCTCGCTCAAGACTGGTCGGGGCCCCTGCGAGCAGCGGGTGCTCATCAGCCCGTGCTTTCCGCGGGGGCAGGTGCATTTCAGGTACCCAGAGCAGCTCCGCGCCCATCGCCGCTGCAACCTCCGGCAAGGCCTGCTCGCTGAAAAGCTTCAAACTGCCTCACTCCAAAATACACCTCCCCAAGGCTACAGGAAACCACCCTTTCTTTACCCTTTTCTTTATAGGAAATAATTGAAATTATTTCCAACTTAAGCTGCAATGGCAAGCGCACACTTTCTTACTTTCCTGAGAGTTCATTTCTGTCCTTGTGACAGCAGCCTGTTTTTACATCGTGTGTGCCTGGCCCCGGGAATGGCAGCACTGACAAGCTGCAGCCTGAGCTGCACCAAGACATGGTGGGCACGGCTGGTAATAAACGAGCACTAACATGAGCAATAGTGAAGGCTCTAACACCATGTGCAATATACTTTCCAAGTAGAATACTCTTTTTTTTTCCCCCCAACACACAGTTTTCAACACCAATGTAAAGAAAAGCAGGACTTCAATGAGTGGATCAAATCACCAAAGTTGCCTAATGTAGTTCACTCATTTCTTGATTTCAGCAGTGCAAAGAAAAGAAGCTCTTAAATCTTAATTTTATATGGAATCATGCTTGCTATGGAGTAATTTAAATTGCAGGTAGAGGTACAATAGCAAAAGAGCTTGTATATATCAATAACTGGCAAGGCAAGATAAACTAGAAATTTTTTGGAAAAAAATGTTGCTAAATATTTTTTAAATCTTAAGACAATTGGACCCTTAACTCTAAATAGAATAAGTAACTTTAAACTCATCTCTACAATTATATTTAGACTTTAAATATATAAATGCTCCTCATCTATGCAATGAAAGGTATTATTGCAAGGACCTGGAATCCCAAGTATCAAATCATAGTGAATACTCCAACAGTGGTACAACAAGGACCATTACCAGCAAGTTAAGAGCAACAAATTGAGCTTATAGTTGTCAAACATAGTGGAAGTCAAAAATTAAAAGGACATTTTTTAACAGCTTAGGGCCACCCGTCACAGAGAAGACCACAAAACAGAATGAGTATGAAAATATGTCTCATCTCCATTTATAACAAAGTTCAGCAAGTGTCAGGGAGAACTGGAGTCAGTGATCCATCAATTCTGTCACACAGAATCAAGACCATTATGTAAGGTCTGTAATCCTGGTTTCTGAAGGGTCAAGGAAAATTTACAGTCACATATTTTACAGTCACCTCATTTTCCAGTGGGAATACTGTTGATTTCACATTTGTCCTTTGAACACAGCGTAAAACTCCAACATGACACTGGCAGGAACTTTTGCAGAAAGTTTCCTAAGGTGTGCTGAACTGTTCACTAGGTGCTTTGTTAGAAGGGTGTAGCTGTAACACTGAAGTATGAGAGGGGCTATTTGCTTCCTTTGCATGTGGAATAAAATCTATTCACTGGTGAGGTGAGATTAATATAATTGCTCTCTTACCATCTGCACAATTAGTTCTGTTTACAATGTTAGCTGAAGAAATGGGAAAGGAAGACTTCCATTACAAGAGGTAATAACACTCCAGAGGACATGGATTAAAACTGAGCCTGGATAATGTCAATATATAAGAAAATTAATTCCTATTTATTTTTGGAAAATGTTCTTTGAGAACTACATCTCAGTAAATCTTGTTCTCCCACTGGTTCTTCAACAGTATATTATATTGTTTATGCAATCACAGTAATAATAAATTGTCTGTTGTAAGGCATTTCTTTAAGTGCTATGAACACAATATCCCTCAGCTATGGAAACAGAACACTTATTTCAACATGCACAGGATAGACCAGCATAACTGGGACATAGTCTAATATAGAGATGAGTGAACAAAGTACAAGGAAACATGAATTTTAACTCCCAAGCTACACTGTAACCCCAAAGCATGTGCTGCAGCAAACACAATTGTATTCTGAGCATCAGAGCAGTCTTTGAGTAATGGTGCCAGAGCATCAGCTGTGATCCCCAGGAATGACAGCAGAGACATCAGATGAAGGGGTTCAGATAACAAAAAGCAACAAAAATTGAAAATGTTTTTATATGCTTGCATTGTAGATCCACATACAGAGGAATCTTTAATCAATCATAATGTCTCACAGATACTCAGTTATTTTAGGAATGCACACAATTAACTAATCTAGATGTTATTTGATAGGAATTTAATCTTTTGGATTACAGGCCTTACACAAGTGATATCCTCGCAATACTTAGTTCTAAATCAAACCAAACAGTACCACACACTTCAAAACAAGTCAAATTCAGTTAACAAGAAACAAAATCAGAAAAAAGAAAAAGCTAACCACTTCAATGCAGCTTGACTGTTTCTATACAAAATGAAATAAAAAGAAACCAAAGCCAGTGTCTTCACGTAGCAAATAAAAAACAAATACTACAAGTAAGCTTCTTTTATGAAGATTAGAGATCTGTTAGATTTTTCTCAAGTAGCTATGAACTGAGTCTAGCACTGAAATTAAAAAAAAAAACCAAACTCCCAATAAAACAGAAAAGCATATATTGTGCTTTGTATCTTTACATTATGCATACTAAATGTATTTTGCTCAAGCATTTTAGACTTTTGTTTTGCCTAGCAAGTAAAAAGTCTTATTTTGAATTACTTCTTACTTAGAGGTCTTTTCCAAGCTAAACTGGTTCTGTGAATGAGAGTAGTTAAAATTAAAACCCAGAGGACTGAAAGCAAAAAGAATGAAAGGGCCAGGCCTATAAATTCCAGCTCTCCTCCTCCTCCATTGTTCCGCTACTAGATTTCTTTTAAAAGTTTCTGCTGTACACGTAGCATCCCTCCAGAACCTTCTTTTGGGAACAAAAGCAGGTGACCTGATGTGTTAAGTATTTGGATCCACAAGAGTTACTTTTAAATAAACCACATCTCAAGGTCTAACACAGTAATTAAGCACACATTAATGGAATATTGCCTCAATACCACTTGGCTTCACAGGAAATGAAATACACTAGTAATTCTGAACATAGCAAAATATTATTAACTACCAGTATTAATCTATATCAAGTTTAATGGTTATGTTGGGAGGAGAAGGTAGAGCTTAAAAGCTTCCTTAGAAATCTTGACCAAAATCCAGCATCTCAAATGAATTATGTACCTGTGCTGGTACTTGCAAACAAAGTGCCAGGAGCTGTACTTGTAGGGAGTTTTCCATTATTTAGCTGCTTCACTCTTTTCAAGTGAGACTTCCCATTGTAATGAACTTGAGCTTGGGCTGCAGAGTTCAGTTGTATATTACACACTTCACAGAAGGAAAACACTATCTTCTTTTTTTCTTTGCTTAATTGATAATCCTGTCTGTCATTCCTCAGTCCTTTTTCTTCAAGGACCCGTAGAACAGCTGGTTGATTCATAATCCCATCTTCAACGATGTGGTCAGGACTTAATGGACGCTTCATACCTACAAAGAAAAGAGATAAAATTGTTACTAGATAGCAACGAATCCTTACTATTAAAACTGCATTTTCTTTTTTAAAATGCTACAATGCATGACCCAATGAACAGTTCTAACAAATAAGGCTCCAAACTGCAGAGGCATTGATTAATATAGAAATAAATGCATTTGTGACACACCACAGAGCTCAGAAATAATAAGCTGGCAATATATCACAGTCTGTGCACAGCAACTTGCAACAATTCATTATTTTGTTCTGCAAGCTGTCTATTTTAAAGCAGATTTATTTCTGCATCTCTAGCAGAGGTTAAGATTATTTTCAAATATATTTCCTCTGCCTTTACTAAACACTGGTTCCAGAGCTTTTTACTTTCCAGTGACCATAGCAGTGCCCACTGCTTCAAATACAATTATTCAACAAAAAGGATGCCAACAAGAGATGTTATGGAAACACTGGAAGACAGCAGACTGTTCAAATGAGACTGATGAAGACTTTCCACTTTTACATGCATCCAAATCTTCAGCTTCATAGAAGCATTGTATGTTATCTATATTAGCCCATCAATACCTTCACAACTCAAACTATTTTATAGAGAAAAGTCAGCTAGATCTTAGTCTTGTGCAAACTACACAAATACATGGTAAATTACAGTCCCTGAACAACAAGCCAAGAGCCTGAAATATTAACTTGCCCTAGAAAATAAAAACCTCATCATGATCAGTGAATCGAGCTGCACAAAGAACAGTTTTATATATATATAGGGGGAAAGTCTGTATTTCATTTAAGGTATGGTGCTAAACCAGCAGAGAAGAAATGGGGGGTCTAGGGTAACTCATACAGAAAATAATTCTGGTTTTTTAGCTACACAGCTTGCTGTTCATTCTTTTCCCCCACCACCCAAATACTCTGGATGGCCAGAGTCTGACTTGGAGAGCTGTGCACAAAAGCAGCTCTTTCCAGGCAAGAATGCACCAATATTCAGCTTTTAAAAGCAAAAGACTTCAAACACAAGGTCCCTTTTCCAGCCTGCGGACCGGAGCAGCAGAGAACTTTGTGTACACCTACCACCCTGTCAAGGCAGGAGCACTGAGAGACAAACAGTGGCAGCAATCCTCCCCAACAGAGTGCAGCTTTCACAGGTAACACTAGAGTACCCCCTCATTCTCCAGGTAAGTTTATTGCCAAGGGGAAGTCAGTTCTGTTCTCTGGCACAGGGATAGACAAGGAAAAACTTTCAGAAATAGTTCAAGTCATTTATATGGTAGGATAGAGTATTTCATCACATTCCTGGCTCTAATGCTTAACATTTTAGTATTCATACAGATTCCTTCTCAAGTACAACTCACTGATCAAGTATTCTAAATAGACTTCATGTCTTTGTTTCTTATAGGTAACAGTTCTGTCATCAAACAAATAATATAAACAACACATTAAGATATACATCACATAAAATAAAAATAATTAACAATAATCGTAGAGTACAGGTACCTAATTAATTTAAAAACAAAATACTGGTAATCCTGAAAACCTAGGCTAGAGACTGTCACACTAAATCATTTAAGTGTAAGTATCATATTTCAAGGCCAGCAACCAAGATCCTCGACTCAGTTGAGCTAAGATAACATTTTCATCTGAAAATTTAATCTGCTTAGAGCTTCAGTAGTTGTTCAGTATTTGTTATTTTTCAATGTATTTTAAATAACATAACCTCCCCCTAGTCCCTTTGTTTTCTGTAAATATTTATTCCAACATCACTGTTATAGCTTTTGTTCTCTGAAGTAAAAGATTCTGAAACAAAAATTATTTTAGAAGTTGTACATACAAATATAATTATATAATAAAAAATATTTTACAGTTTAAAAACCCTGGCCTGTCAGAAATCTTGAACGTTTGGTTGCAGACAGAAAATAATCCAAAATATAATTCAGCAATTATTTCAATCATCTGTAAGATCTTAATGAAGCTCATTTGGTTTGGATACCTTTAAAATTGGCAGAGGCAAACATATGGATTAGGAAGCTGAGTGGACCAGAAGGCTGACTGGTGGAGCTGCCTGTAAGAGCACGAAAGCCTTCCCAGGAGGGTTATTTTGGAAAGCACCAGGCTGGTACTGCATTAGCACATTATCCCTGCAGCACAAGATACCTACACTCCTGGACAGCATGTTTCTGCTTGCTTTCCTCCAAAGGAACAAAACCTTGGTAAAGTCTGAGACTGCTCAATTATGGGCCAAAGCAGGGTACATGGGGAAAATCAGAACATTTGCCTCAAAAGTGCAGTCCTGACATCACCAAAAGTGTTTATAAATATGGACACACCCAGAAAGAGCAATTGAGCACAGCCAGGAGTCACGCACTGTACCTGCACCCTTAGGCATCCCAGCTGCCAGCCTAGAAAGAAAATTAACCTTCAAACAAATAAAGAGAAATCACTGCCAAGGTACACTTTTGTTTTAACAAACAAAATAACTATGAATTCAATTTTACTACAAAGTTGCATACACAGGACAACTGAGTCCTCGAAGCAATCTCTTGCTACTAACTTGAGAATTAAAAAACCCAATCTGAAATTTTAAATCAACCTTCATTGCCTTAAGCTCTGCATCTAAATTAAAAGGTGGCCTGATTATAAGCAGCAATGACCTCCCAGCTACTGATGGGAGCAGCAAATGCAAATCACTTGTGAGAAAATGCCTGCATTGAGCACAGGAGGGCTTGCAGCAGCATACACTGACCACTCCAACCCTGGAGAGAACCTGTACCTGCAGCCAGAGACCGGACCATGCCAAGCCTCAGAAATCTGCCTGTTCCTTACAGAAATCCCAGCCCTCATCCTCCTGGGATTTGGAGACCTGAACTTTTGGTAAAGCAAATTACTTGTGTTGGAAAAGCTTTGTTTAGTCTCTTCTAGAGTTTTTAAAAAGAAAATGTTGGTGGCAAACATGCACTGAGATTTTTAAAGTATGCCCATTTTCACACAGTAATACAGCTTTTGCCATAAATGAGCACATCTTGTGGTGTGTGTATTTGTTCAAAAACGAAAAAGGTTATTACATGCAAGGAAAATTTCCACTGTTTTCAAAATTTTGTCTCCTTCCTTTCTTCTTTAAAGTTCAGGTTGGAAAAACATACCTTTGAAAATATCCACTGAAATGTCCTGGTTCTAGAATGTGCAACACAAGTACAGTCCTGCATTGAGCCAGTGTTAAGAATCTCACCATGAATGAGGTTTATCTTGTACAAGCTAACCTTTCTTTAGAAGGCTATCTGAATGCTTTAAACTTTCATGAAAGAAACACGTGCATACACATTAAATTGTAAAAAAAAAAAACCAAACCAAACCAACCCAAACGAACTGCTTTCTTCTTATCCTCTAAACTTCGTAGTCATTCAAATTTATGCAAGCACACACCTGTGAAGTGTTTTTTTCTTTCAAAAACAGCTTATTCCTGCAGATAGATTGTGAAGCGTTCTGGGTGGTACTTGTTCTCACGCACCAGGAGTCAGGTATGAAACAGGGCTATTTAATTCCTCAGATTTACACATAGCTCAATAACATTATCATGTAACAGAAGCAGCTACTTGAGACTACAGCCAGTGAGCTGAGAATAAAGAGAAGTTACATAATCATTACATTCTGTGAAACCAAAACATAATTTAGAGTAATTGTTATAGGTAGAGCTGTGAAGCATTTGGAAGCTGGTTTAAGAGTAAGAACAAGAATATGAGTTCATTAAAAGGCAGAAAGGTTGGGAATTATTGTATGGAGAAAATACATTCAATCAATCCTGCAAGCTCCCAGTATGACCTTAATACAGCATAGTGTAAGCCAAGTCAGCAGCAGCTGATACCTAACAATATCCATAAATTAAAATACAAAATCCATACAAAAAAAGATCCATACAAAAGGGACATGATTCTGTGAATCCCACTGGACACACACATTGCAAAGGTTGTCTCTGTATTTACTCAGTGAGCATTAGACCCAATTTAAAATTGAAAGGTGAGAATGGGAAAAAAAAAACCAAAGCCGGAAACAAAGAACAGCATCCATATATCCAGCTGAAATGATCCAGAAAAATGTTAAGTTTGTAAAGGGATTGTATGCCATATCAGTCTTTCTCTTGCAAAAATAAGTTCTGATTCAAACCAGATATACTTATTTTTGTACTGATCAAAATCATAAGAGGAAGCCATATAAAGCATAAGACCTTTTCAGGTATTTCACATAAGCTGTTACCAGACTAAACATGGTTGTCCTTCCATCTCATTTCCTGGCCAGTACACAGAACAGATCTATCTCAATAGATTCTGCAAACAATACTGGAGCAAGAATAAGTTAGTGATTTATGACACCACATTAAAATTCTGAAGTGTCATGAGATACCCTGTTAGGATTTCTGAAAACACATCTTCTCAGCCTCTTGCAGCTGACAAAGAAATCTGAGTGTGGATATCCTTTGTACTTGAAGCTCAAGGCAATTAGCCTTTCAATTTGGCTGGCTAATTTACTTTTAAACAGAGTTGTGCTTTCAGAGGAGCTACAAAGAAGTATTATATATAGTACAGTGCTGTAGGTGAGAATGTGCAAATCTTTACTCAAAGGAAATAAGCTTTGGTTATCCTAATGAATTAGTGATGGTTACACAATGCATTCTATTCCTGGTCTAAACTTTTGCAATGCCCATTCCTAATTAGCTGATACTTCAAAGAACTACTATACTGGAAATGTAATTAGGCTGCCTTTCCTCTGTGGATCTGTGCCAGGTAAGCAAAAAAGAAAATGTATTTTAACTTACATAGGGGCAAAGAGAATTTTCTCCTTTAGCCTTTGGAAATAATCAAATGAGTAATGGGAGACACAGGAACAAATACCAAAATTAACTGGCTTTCTATACTGTTACATTTCCATAAAGGTTCATTTAGACAGCTGGGGGAAGGGAGGAATGGGGGAAGAGAGAGACACTGGACCCAGCCCTGTGTTTTACTCCTCTTAAGCATCTCCCATGGAGAAAAACTATCTATGCAATGATATGAACTAGTGAAGTCTGCATGCATGCCTTAAGAGCTGTGGTCTTTCACTGAGCAACTACGATTCCCTAGTTCCTCATCTCTGCCATAAAACATTTACACACACCTCCTGAAAGAAAAAACCCCAACCCCCCAGAAATACACAAACCTGCTTTGAATACCTCCAGAGCATTATTTAAAAGAAATTCACTAGAACTGTTTTTTACAAGTCTTATGACCTTTCTTATATTTTTAGACAGTATTTCCCAAACACAGATAAACTATCAAGAGGCATATGGTTTGCACCATCTGGGCAACAAGTTCTTTTGGGATACTGTGGTGAACAGCATATGCAGAGTGCCTTGTGTGCAGTATCCTACAGAGTTAAAAAAAGCACTAGAGACTATTTTGAAGCCAACCTTGAAAAATCCCCCATATGTTTAAGGGACCTTTTTTGTTTCAGAAGATGCATTCCTCTTTCTTTCAGTACAAACCCAAACAGAGAACTGCCATGTTTAATTTTCATCTTGTTCTGAAATTCCTCAAGGAGGCATCATATTCTGCAACATCTCCACCTGTCAAACTATTTATTACCTATCCATTCATACCTGATCAACTCTTGGTTATGTCTTTCATCTCTGCCTACAAAATACATGGAATGTTTTTATTCAAAGTTAGAGTAAAAACTGGATGGTTCAGAAAAGCAAGCACATTTTTATTCCTTAAGACAGGTAAAGAATACTCAATTAGTCAAAGTACACAGACCAAACAGGGCTAAATATTTTTTTAATTTAATTTTGATGCTAGTTTATCAATACAAAGAGGAACAGAAATTCAGCTTGCTTTTACTGTGCATAAGAAGTTTTGAATGGTGTAGTATGACAAATGGCTGACAGCCTCTTCACTAACACATTTTAGAGCATTTAGCATTTGAAGGAGGTTCTCTTCAAACTATAAAAACAGATGGTTGTTTCACAACACAAACATTAGCTGTTCAGCACAAGGTAATTCAGAAAACTGAAAACATTCAAGTAGATAGCATTTTGCCTTGCTTTACCAGCCTTGAAATTTTCCATGTTAAGGAAACCTAAAATTAGACCTACTGCACTAGACTGTGAGCTCAGCTAAATTGGAGTAAATAAAATTACTCTCAACTTAGGTTATCACTGACTGCTGTTGCACATGCCAGTGTCTGTAGTTAGCTCTAATTATAAGGCTTTCCTCTGTAGCACCCATAGTTACAGATTTCTGGCACTCTTAGCATTAATAAGAACACAAGAATCTATTTACACACCAGTCTATTTGCCAAAGAGATATATTCTCACCTGACATAGCATACCAGACTGCTGCCAAGCAGGCTAACCAAATTTGGAGTCCAGACTGCTACCCTGGATTATGCTTCAAGACAAACAGATAGTTTTACAGAATTATGATTTTTCTTGATGCACCATTTGACAAGTTGGTGCCTTCCACTCAGCTGTCTGTCATTAGCCACTACTTACCTTCAGTTAACTTGTACTCTGAGCGATCTTAGCTAATTACAGATTATTTAGATGCCCAAAGTGTCCAACACATGGTTGAGATGTCATTTTAGACATTTGTCCTCCCCTACCACATGCAGAAATCTATCAGAGAGAACAGACCTTCCAGGAAAATGGCCACTTAGCTCCCTTAGCTTTCTCCACAGCAAGTCTGTTGAACAAATCCATATAACAAACCCAATATCCACACTACTATCCCTGGTATGATATCTGAAACAAATTCAATCAGGTACCGCGTGGTCCAGTCTGTGTTTTAGTGTCCTCATAAAAAAAAAAAAAAAA
>WEKY01063490.1:0-11625 GCA_013390045.1 Picathartes gymnocephalus
ACAGGGTTTATTTATAACAGCTTGACAACTCAACTGGGTAAATTATGAAAGAAGCCTTTGCATCACATTCTGCATCCTTGAATTCCTATAATAGAGTTGCTCATTAAGGCATATACAGTGTCTGAAAATTTCAATTTTTTCAGTGTAATGAAATTTTTGTTTTACTACTTCAGTTCTCTGTTTGGCTGTAAACATTGCATACGTTAATATTGAATATAGTTTAAATCAAAATGCTGTTTAATTACCTAAAATGTTACTTTATTACAAAGAAAGCTAGTTCAATATATAGGAAAATGAATGAGTAATTACTATGATGTTACAAAGGTGAATGAGTTGAGGGAATGACAATAACATTATGGGGACACATTCCAAAAGACAATAGTTGAAAGAACTTTGTGTCATTAACTTTATTGGGAGTCTTTCCTAAAGACTCAAGTTGAAAGAACTCATGCCATTAATATTTGGGAGTCATTCCAAAAGAACAGTAGTTGGAAAATCTTTTTATAGGTTGATTTATTTGTTGGTTGAAGCAAATAAGTTAACACTTTTTGGTATTAGATGCTGGATTTTGACAGCAATTTACTCTACTAATGGCTTTTGTAAAGGGAGCTGGGGTTTCCTGGACTAATATTCATTAAATATTGAAGTTGACCACTTGAAATCAGGTAAATTTTCTCCTGTCTTCTCCAAGCCCCTTGAAATAAATTTTTTATGGCATGAACACAAACATTTATTTTCTTGATTCTTCATAGCTCAGCCTTTCTATATTCTCTCTGTCTTGTATTTATCACTGACATGTGCTATTACTATTATTTTTTCATTTGAAGCATGCTTTTTCTGCCATAACAGATCATGATCCTGCAGAAAATTCTCAAAATTTTTAATTTACTGGCCAGTGCTTCTGCACTGATAGTAGCTTGAAATGCTCACTTGTCTTCTTCCGCTGCATGACTGCCTGAAAAAAATTATATTCTCTGTAGCACATAGAGAGAATCCAATACTGGGAAATTTTCTTCAGTCTCTTACATATTCAGGAAGATAGCCGGCACTTGTTATGCAAGGTAATATTGTGTCATAGCTCCACTTTATTTTCATATCTTTTCATACCCCTATCTCAGCTCTTTTCTTAGATAATTTTGGGACAGGATTTGTGTTTTCTGTCCTTTTGAAAGAGCACTGAATATAGAGAAGTCCTGGCCACTGCCTAATTCCAAATAGTGTCCTATCTTTGCTGTTGCATGGCTATATCCCACATTTCACATTCCAGTCTTAGTCTATCGATCATCTTGGCCACATACATGTTGTTTATCATCCAATATTCCTTGTGGGGTGGTATGGGAAGGGCTGGAGCCTAAACAGTTTACTTGTGGAAAAAAAAATTGCAAGCATGAACTGGAAATCAATGAATGTCAGAGTTTTGTTCCTATATAAAACATAAAAATAAATCCTGGCAGATCTGGTTCCTTCAGCCTGAAGGCTTCATGGCCTTGTGCGCCCTTCCTGACTCTCATGCTATAGACCAAAACAACATGCCTTAACCTTGGCAATATGCTACAAAACATTCCTGTCTTAGATTGTGAGGCACTTCTCTGGGTCTGAAAAAAATGGTGTCAAAAAGCATCTAAAGAAGCGGCAGCTGGAGCCAAGAGGAGATCAACACTCATGGTTTCACCACTTCAAATTCAGAAAACATCATCTGAAGCCAAAAAAAGAAGCTGGAATTTGAGGGAAGTTTCAGTATTTCCAAAATATGCACAACATCTTGGATGGAGAATTAGTTACCCAACATGCTTATGACACCATGTGCTCAGGCCACACCCTACAGAGAAGTGCTAGAGTCCAAAAGACAGGTCTGTCTCAGCATCTCCAGACTACCCAGGGCCCAGCTGTGCAACATCCCACTGGACTAGCCTCCAGAGGGTGGTAACCATGGTGATGAGGGTCCCAGGGATAAGTGGACAAGCACAGGCTCATGACATTTCATGAATCTCCTCACTGACCATCAATGCTCTGCTGGATCAGACTGATTCACAGAGTTTTAGGTCTAAGCACTGGGAAATCTGTGGGAAAGTGTCCCTTTAGTGACTTATATGCACAGTGGGAAGATGCACTTACTGCTTCAGAAAGGCCAAGAGCCCAAAACAGAGAGGATAGGAGAAGGGTCTTGCCTTACCTTTCCTCTGAGTCTGCTGAGTTAACTTTCTCCAAATCATTGTGGGGCAGACAGCTCCCCCAGGGCCACTTGTCCATGACAGAAAGGTTCCAATCATGCCATGTTGCTGCTGCAGGGCATCAATGAACTCACCACTAAGAACTTCATAAATTCCCATTCCTAACTTCAAATTTTGGAGGTGCTTTGAGCATCCCAAGTCTAAAGTACAATGCTGCCATTAGAGTGTCGCCCTCATCAAAAACTGTTCCTCAACAACAAAGTCTGTGGCTGCCCTCCTGACAAAGTGAGATAAAAGAGAGTTGTGTCACTATCAAAGCAGCCTTGTCTAAGAGCATTGGAGACAAGAGGGGTCATCTTGCCAAGGTCTGCTCATCCTCTGCTAGACATCTTTCCTCCAACAAAGAGGATGGGAACAAACCTGAAATATTCTTCCCAGTCAAAAGCATAACACTGTCTATAAGAAATCAGGAGCCACACCAATGGACAAATTACTTAACAAATAAGAGGCTAAGTGCCTGTCTCTGTCATAAAGAGAACTGGAGATATTTAAAACCCAAGTGGACAAAATCCTGAGCAACCTGATCTAAGCTGACACTGTTTTAAGCAAAGAGGGATATTAAAGAACATCAAGAGGTCTCTTCCAGCTTAAATTACTCTCTGATTCAGTGATTCTAACATACATCTATGCTAGAATATCATCACATTCAAGTGTAGAAGAAAAAATAATAATCTAATTTAGAAGACCAATGTGCAGTCAAAATGAAATAATTGCTAGTGATTGTGATAGTATAATATAAAGCTTGAAAGTTTTTCAGAGGCTGAACATACCATCTTTCTCTCTGCCTTCACTACATATGTGAAAAATAGAGTACCGATAATAAATAGCATGGAGTAATTTTCAAATTACTTTTTATGTACAGCATTTTTTTTTTGCAGTAAATCATTCACTATACAAGATACATTCTGACAAATAATATGTGTAGCATGAGACCACGATTTTGTAATGACAGTCTACATCTTGGACTAAATTTCAAAGGAGAATGCACTTATCTATAGATTTACACATGAAACCCTGTTTTGTAATCTGTCTTTCAAGACTAAATATTGTAACCATGCATATCCAAACACAAGAACACATATAAAAAAAACAATTTTTTCTCATCCAACACAGAGAAAAATTCTGCTTTGCTTTGCCATCACAATCTCTAACTCTGTACTTTCTCCCTCAAAGTTTGATTTTGAAATCCATATATTTGGTATGCATATACAGTGCAGACCCAATATAATCTCATACTGTGCCTTAAAAACCATTAAGAAACATGTAATTTACCACACTTGTATAAATATACAATATGAGAAGATATCAGGACCACAGAACCTAGAAAAAACATACACAAATCAAAAAAAAGGCAGAGGAAAGGATTAACATATAAGCAGAGAAAAACAACGTAGTAGTAGTAGTAAATATTATCTCTGCTATTATTGGCTTTATTTGTGGCTTAAATTTTTTCAGTGGAATACTGAGAGGAATTAAATAGGTGGAAAAACAACAGGATAGGAGTAAATCTGTGAGAGCAAAAGGCAGATCTATATGGACAACAGGCTATATGAGTTAAGACAGCAGAAATACACTTTTAAAGTCATCACAGTTTTAAGCTTCCATTTTCCAGTTTCTGCAGTGACCGTCAACTTTACTTTTTGTTTGGCTGGCTCAGGTCTGCTGCTTCTTTTGTAGACTTTAAAACCTGTATGGTGAAGGAAGAAAACCTTTAAGCTCCATCCAATTTACAGTCAGTGATGTCAGTCAGTCAGTCAGTCACGCCCAGATGTCCACATGGCAGTCTGTTTAAGCAGAGTAACTTCTGCTCAGCCTTCATTCCTAGCTTTCATCATAAGCGAGCTGTGCCTCTCCATCATTTCAGTCCTAGATGCACTTCTAACCCTGATCATCTAGACTTAGCCTTAGTGATTCCTAGTCCATACTTCTCAGTTTGGAAAGTTATACAGCTTTGCAGAAATCTTTAAGCATCACTTGCCTATGCAGATTATACAGCAAGGCTGAGTACCAGCTGAGGATAAGGCTCTTAAGAAAATAACAAATGCAATTAGCAGAGGGCGATCTCACTCATCCTGTAACAGGGAATTTCAGACTCAGATGGAATTTTGGACAGAAAGAGGAACATTTTTGCACTCCTGCTTTTATAAAAGACCATACAGGTCATTTAAGGACTGAAAAAAACCTAAGAAAACCAGAAATGCTTTATA
The DNA here is from genome assembly GCA_013390045.1 of Picathartes gymnocephalus. Lineage (NCBI taxonomy): Eukaryota > Metazoa > Chordata > Aves > Passeriformes > Picathartidae > Picathartes > Picathartes gymnocephalus. The sequence goes on from WEKY01063490.1 coordinate 4,439, forward strand.
TTGGCTCAGCTGAACAGAGATATTGAGCAAACTTTCAAGATGAGTTGTATATGCCAGAAGAATAAGCCAAGTCAAGCAAGAGAGCCCCTATTGGTGGCACAGGAAAAGTTGTTCCCTTGGAGCAACATAGGCTTAGATTTGTTTAGATTGGCCAAGAAAATAAATGTACTTTTTTTTCTGGACTAAGTTTACTAAGAAGCAGTATTTTGTAAGTTTGGGTACAGACAAGTTACTGCTAGTGTGCCCTTGGTCGTAATCCAAGTGACTTTTGAAAAATTTACTACAAATAAATTACAGGATGTAACAACTAAGTACATGTTGTCACCTGTAGGTATTTGTTTTAGTAGACAGGGAAAATTCTAACACTTTTACTGACGGTAAGAGTCAATGTCAGAGTTTTGTGGAAGTATAAATACAGCTATATGCAATATGATCAATCACCTTACTCAAAATATTGTATAGGCACATGATGGAAATTAATGATCAGAGCACTAAGGAGATGGAGGAGCACAAAGTCCAATCAAAAGTGCCTCATTCCATGCACTTTAATCATATGATGATTGACCAAATTTCCCCAATTTAGCACCTTTTCCTACTTACACTGTGGCTAGATAGAGATGGACTATGATACTGTTGTTACACGTTTATGAGAATGACATCAGTAGACAAAAGCTGCTGCCTTCAGTTTTCGGAGAGGACATAAAAGTCATTCAGCACTTCTTTTTTTTTTTTCTGGTCATGCTTAGGCAGAAGTTACAACAGATAAGACAACTAAACCCCAGGTACTTAATTCTATCTAAATAAACAACTTGCAATTTCCAATTAGCAACAGTTATGATATTTCAAGAGAGACCTCTCATCTCAGAGACTAGTCAAAAATACCTTAGCACATGATAACCAGTTTATGTAGTAGTTTCGTTGCAAATATTTGGAAGCAAGCCCCATACATGTAACTTAAGGATTAATATACTAAGGACTTTGGTCAGAATGTTGAGCAAAGAAGATCATGCTCTGCATGTATGGAAGAACTCTTAGATTATGCCTCTTTGCTGGTACAGAGGGGAAAGTGAGGAAGCTGGAGGAATGTGCAAAGCAACATGCTTAAGTATGTTTTATGTTCATTTGGTGTTGTATATCTATCTAAAAATTCATACTAAACCTAAAAATGTGTGGCTGTAACTCCAGTAAAAGGCCTCCTAATCCTTCATCCTAAACTGGGAAATAAAATAGAGCCTTGGCCTTGACACCTGGATGGTTCAGTAGCAACTGAGATACAACCAAAAGTCAGAATCAAGTATCCAGAGCTCTGAAGTTCTTGGACTCAAATTAGAAGTTGTGTACTTCAGGGAAGATGTACATTTTTTCTGCTTCTTTGCTTCCCCTTCTCACCTACCTCCTTCCCTCCTTTCCACACTGTTTAGCACTGTTTAATCTATTAATTTGTTTGGTTCATCACAAATATCTGGAAAAGTACTTTTCCTGACAAAAATATGTTTATTTTCCCATGTTTCTAGGTGAATATTCAAATCTCTTTTAGTAAAGAAACTTCTAGCAGCCTTTTCTGCTGCCAATAAGGCCTGAGGAAAAGACTACTATTGCTAAGTTTTAACTTGGAAAATAAACTGTGGTGTTTGAAATCTTACCTTTAAGGAGTTCCTCTTGGAAAATGTGTCACAAAGGATCTCTCTCCATTACCACAAACCCTGAGGTTACCTGGTTGCCTGTTGACCACAAACTGCCCAACAAAGCATGTCACTTCGGCTGGCACCAGCATGCTTAGCTCAGACTGGCTTAGGACTAGTCTCCTAGAAGTGTGTCTTGGAGAAGGCTGGTTGAAGCAGTCCAAAAGAAAGACTGGGAGTGAACTAGGAATTAAATGTGCTAGACTGTCTTGGGTATAGTGCCTGAGTTTCTTCCTCAGCTTTCTTCTTTTCAGCAGCAAGAAGTCACTCAGCTAGGACAGAACAGAGGAGGTATCTCAGCTAACTGTTTGAGGATTGCTCCTCAGAAAGCTTTGGTTATTCCAAGCTATTATCTGTACAAGGATACTTGTACATAACTTTTGACTAAGGCCTAGCACCACAGTTTACTCCTCTGCATGCAATATGTTGCACCATTCACAGGACTGACAACAAAGTCACAGGGAATCTCCTGCAAGTAGTTCCCAGAAGCTGACAGCTGCACAAAAGTTCCTGAGTCTAGCTGTTACCAGGGATGGTGCTGACAGCTCTTTGGAAGGGCCGTATGATTAGGGATCTCAACACCATCAGGCACCCTGCACAGAGGTGGTTTGGAACAATCCCATTGCATTTGTTTTTCCAGATCCCCTTTTTGATGGATGGTTTGTTTATCCAGATAAGGTGTCTTTAAGGGTCACTTCTCTTTAAGAGTCGCTGCTTCTTCTGCCAAGGCAAGGAAGGGACTGAGTCGTCACCTCAAAACCTGTGCTATACTCATGCTCTTTAGGTTTAATGCAGATTTTAAAAATGCTCCAGGAACTATAGAACATCCAAAGAACTTCTAGCCTGTGACAAAGCATATTCCTGGACCAAAGCTGCTAGAGACATTATATTACATGAATGGCCAGCTGTCAGTTTGTATCCAGTTGTATTTTCTTTTGGACATGGAAACATAGTCCTTTAAAAAATAAAACCCAAACTATTCTACCCTGTTGGTAATACTTCTTACAGATATTATTGACTGCCCTCTGTGACAGAAAAATAATTTTCCTCATGCAAAAGTCTCTTAAAAACATGATCAAGAGATGATTTGAAATAATATTTTTATCACACCTTCAGGCATTACTTTTCTACAACATTTTGGCACATATAAGGTGTACTGTCATGTCACAGAATACCATATGACTAGCAGTAAAAATAAACTGATGTATGGAGTATGTCCTGCATAATTGCTTCAAGTACTGCATAACTTAATATAAACATCATAAACATGTACTCATTAAAACCTACCACATAAAATTCAAAAAAATGAGAATTAAGCAAGCATGAAAAAAAGGGTTTATGAGCTAAATAAACCCCAAGTCACTGTTATTTAGTTTTAACATAGTCTCATTTATTTAACTGGTACTGAATCAATTACTTTAACACAAGGCAAGTGTACACTGATTGGAAAAGTTCTCTTAATAAATAATTCCACGGCTCTCAACTAAAATGCCACCATGTGCCTGCTAAAAGAAGAATTTGGCTTCTACAAATCAGATCAAAACCCATTATAATCAGCAATCTATTTTTCTGAAAAATTTGTGTTAAATTATATCCTAGCTCTCCAGACACTGCTGAGAGTAGTAATTAAATGTGCTTTGATTATAATGGGATCTTAGACATGCAGATCATTTACAAGCATTGCATTCAGGCATCTACAGTCTGATAGTAAATCCCACTCCTAAATGGTTTAAGTGGTGACAACTTGAGAATATAGGACTTGATTCAAAAGCTTAACTACAACAAGGCATCACGTTGGGCCTCCTGCCTTCTCTTAGGGAAGAGCACAGGCCTCCCACAAGTGCTGATACTTTATCTACCAGTCTCACATGGATGGCTCAAGACACACTTTGGAGCAGGCAGGTATGTTTGGACAACTGAACTGGTTCCCACATTTCAACTTTTAGATGTCATGAACAAATGCCTGCTTCTCTCTACTGAGTGTAAAGAAAGAATATCAGGTAGCTCAGATACCAAAGCTGAGCAGAAGAATCCCACAGCCAATGATATGAGTGTGGTGTGATGGTGCCTTAACAGCAGCTGGAGAATGAACTCTCCCCATTTGAAAAATCCCAAAGTGAAGTTCCGTACATAAAGTTCAGCCCAGTCTTTGTGCATATCCAGAGACAGATAAACTATCTTAAAAATGCATTGAGTATATCATCTTGAAGGGAATACAAAGAAAGTAATAATGTCATTTCCTATCTGTGGTTCATCTTGGAGAGAGAAAACTCTTTAGTATCAAGCTTACAGTTTCCAGGTACATTTCAGTGCTTCCCTGTGATTGATTAACAACTCACAAAAGCTCCTGTATTGCTGTTTACCCTTCATGCCTTCCTTGGCCTTACAGCATGAGTGCTGCAGGTACTCCCCAGGTATAATCTCACCCCAAAGAAGCTGGTTTTGGGCCAGGGCAGACTGATGTTTCCAAAGCTCAATGAAGAATATGTATTTCAGAAGGAAATTAATTTTCTTGGGAATTAATGTTAAAACACACTCAAAAACTCCACCACAACAAACAGCAAGATGTGTCATAAGAAATTTCATGTAAGGAACTTGTTCTTACTAAGATGGGTTTTGTGGTGTGTTATATCAGAAAGGAAAGGTAAACAAGAATGGAGAAATCATGTATGTTTTTATACACTGAAAACAGCACAAAGCTTCTTCACCTTCATGGAAAAACACCACGAAAACCAAAGTAAATGGACAGGAAAATTGTGGGTTACCCAGTAAAGATCACAGTTTTATGCAAAAAAATCAGAGCAAAAACTCTTCCATTGGATAATCAACATGTTGTTTTAATCTCCAGGAAAGCTGGTATTAGACATTTCTTTTGCATCTTGACACCTTTTCCAGGCTAATGTTTTTGAATTTGCTTTACCTAAGTGCCAAGAGTTTCCATTTTCTATACCCAGTCTCCTAGAATAGAGTTAAAATTCCAGCACTTTCTTTGCTCTAAAAATCACTCAGTCCTCGTTTTTTCCTACCATGCTGAAAAACCTATTGTTTTTCATTACTCCCAGTCAAATCTCAGGGGCCATTCTCCCACCTCTCTCCTATTTTAGGATAGAGAAATTGTTTTGATTTTTCTTCTCTGCTTCTTAAAAGTTGTTCTGTGTGGTTCTCAGAGTCTTTTAGTCAATGGATCTTTCCTCTGTAGCAACATCATGCATAATGCAGAGTTTATCTGCAAGCTCTCTCTTTCTCAAAAGCTACCTGCTATTGGTTGCATTGAATTCTGTGAGTTTTCAAAGCATATGATAACTGCTACACTTTCCATTTCCTCATCTGGACATCCTTTGTCTGCATTAGATCCAGCACTTTGTCAGAAGGCAAAACTTAACATAAAACCTGAATGTACAATAATAGTGCCAGGATTCATCCTCTGTAGTTATTAACATTTTGGTAAGGAACTGAGAGAGAAGTGTAAATATCTGATGCTGTGGTCAATGGAGAGAAGCAAGCATTTCAGAAAGACTGAACTACCTTCCTGCTAAGTATTTCCCCTCTATTGACTAAATAGGAAATGAAATTCATATTTTACATACTGCAGTTAGATATCTGACTTTCATGAGAATACCTCCAAGAAAAAAAGATAGAAATAATACTTCTAGCATAAAGCAAAATGGTGAAGTTAAACCCAGAAATTTCTTATGCATTTACCTCTATTTATTTTGCATATATTACAGTAAAAACAAAGTGAATGTACTCCTATCAGGCTGAGGTACCTAGCTTGATTAGTGTCAAGCCTCAAATTTCAAGGTAACATCTTAAAATCCTTGAAAAAACTCCCTCTAGTAAAAAACAGAAAATTAAATCCTGTGTAATTTCCTAGTATATTACTAACATCAATACAAAATTTATACCTCTTTATTGTTGTGGCTATCCTCCAGCAAAATTCTGAAATAGGTGATATCTTTTTAGTACTGGATTCTAGTAAAAATGAAAACTCAGTTTCCAGAAAACTTGTTTTTTCTTGTAATAAAGACAAAAGACAGGCAACCTGATTTTCTTCTATGTTGAGTACTGCTTTTTGTATGTGGCTGTTGCTTTGCAAAGCCACAACACATCAGCATGAGATGATTTATTCAACATTTGCATCTGTTTAGGAATGCACTAAATGTGAATGATTCTAACTATCAGGGAAACAAGTGGTTCCTATGAATCAAAAGTAAACAATTTGCGAGGAGAAACCACAGAGAAGCATACTTGTATAGTGGATGAGAACAGCTGTAAGTGATGACAAATTGACATTTAACGATAAGAAACATAATTTGCAGAAAGAAAGCAAGAAAGTGATGAAATAAAAAAAATGAGGATAAATGTCTGATTCCTACATAATCAGTGTGATTGGTGACTCCGTTGTTGCCTATCAGCACCTTATTTCTGCACAAACTCAGTGGTTACTTGAGCAGTTACTGTTAATCATATTTGCTTTAATGTCAAGAGTAACTTAGCAATCAGGGTGCTTCTGACAAAATGTTTACTACACAAGTGGTGTAAATGTTACATGTGAGTACCTGCACAAAGAAGACAGAGAAAGTTCATCATCCAGTGCCAGTTAAGTCTTTCTGAAGTTGCCCATGGGCATGTATCAAATGACATCGGATCACTTATTTTAAATGTGCAAACCCACCTTCAGAAGCTGTCACTGAGAAGACAAGCAGTGTTTGGAAGAAATGCACCTTAGTTTTGTCAATGAAAGAGTCTTTTAATTCATTTAATATCAATCCTAATGTTCCACTGGCAGGAATCNGAGAAAGTTCATCATCCAGTGCCAGTTAAGTCTTTCTGAAGTTGCCCATGGGCATGTATCAAATGACATCGGATCACTTATTTTAAATGTGCAAACCCACCTTCAGAAGCTGTCACTGAGAAGACAAGCAGTGTTTGGAAGAAATGCACCTTAGTTTTGTCAATGAAAGAGTCTTTTAATTCATTTANATGTTCCACTGGCAGGAATCTTGAAAGCATGGGTAATAGTCTTTGAAACCATCCCAGAGGCTCTAGGACATGATAGGGATGTGGTGTTGCACTGGGGACAGGATTCCGCTCATGACAGAGTGCAATCTAGTTCCTAGACCCTCTCTGGTTCTCTCTGCTTTGATGGAGAGACTCTCACACTTCTACAGGGAAGCCCACCTGAATAAAGGTCTTGGTGAAAGAAAAATTGATCTAAAGAGAATCTTGTCTATCTTTGCTGAATATGGGGAAATCTTGTATGGGATAGCTTGAAGGAGATACCTAACTTTGGGATGGCAAAATTTCATTTAAATACATCAACCCTTTAGAAAATATATTTTTGGCTGAAATATTTTTTTATTTATTTCAGAAACAAAGAATAGATGACAGAGCAACATCAATGCACCTGTAATGGCACTGAAGGGGTGGGAAAGGTAGTGGGCCCAGCAGGAGCAAGCGGTGTGTACAACAGTGTTGTTCTCTATCAGTTGCCCCACTTGATGG
>WEKY01063490.1:23625-52634 GCA_013390045.1 Picathartes gymnocephalus
ATGAAAGGAACTGTAGCCATTTAAACTGCATGGTAATTCATGCATTTAAGAACTGTTTAATCTACAGAAATAATCCCAGGAGAAAAGGAACCAATCAAACCAAACCCAACCAACATGGTGTTTCCTTTCCCTTAACTATTAGCATTCAAAGTTATGCAAAGTTATTCTCTCTCTCTAGCCTGAAGTTTCCAGTAGTCTTTTCTGTCCAGTTGAACTGGAGAGGCTGAGGAAATTTCATGGCAGTGGCACTCCTTTGGTATGTATAAACCAGGCCTACCACTTCTTTAGGAAGCATTACAACCATCAATGGCTACATAGAGGTTTGTTGTCTTGGAGGCTCTCTTTTAAGGCTGGTAGCTCTGTCCAGGTCACACAAGGAACATCTTCACTGCTAAATAAGAGAGACAGGATTTGGCTTAAGCAGCAGGCCCACAAATAATACACAATATTTAAAAGTTCACACCCTGGTTCCCTTTCAGGCTGCTTCAGGTAACTGTCTCCAAGATAAATTTAATTCCAGAGGAAGCCTCAGCTGTGTAGCCATGAGCCACTTTGTGCCATTTGGCTTTGAGGCCAGGGATTGGCTCATGGCCCCTTTTTAATTAGCAGCAGAAACATCTCTTCAAAGAACATATGTGAGTGTCAACCCTCATTAGAGGATTTGTAGTTCTGAATCCCAAGTGAGCAGAGTCATCTCTGTTAAAGACTTAATTCAAGCACCTGCAGTCTAGAAAAAGGGAAGGATTTAATTAGAACTTTTTTTATTAGCTAGCCCTAATGGGAGCAATCCTCTGAGGCGTTTCTCTTTCCCTTAGCAATTAGGATGCTTCCTTTACTATTTTGGACTACCAACTAGGACAGGAATGCCAAACGTAGACATCACATTTTGTACCATGTAGGCACCCACCTCCACAATCAGATCCACCCCTACACTCCTCCATGAAGAATTTTTATTTTACAGGTTTTCACCAGACTTAGACTTAATCTCTGCTCAATCAGCCTCTGCTGATGCAAATTAGATGAAGAACAGAAGCTTCCTGGTTGGAACTGCTTAGAAGTGTTTAAGAGGTCAGGTAGGACAGAACCTCACTCACACACCAGGGAAAAAAAAAGTGTCACAAAGTTTTATAACATCAAATAACAGAACAATGTCCTTTTTCCTCTGCTGTTTTTCAAGTCATCATAGATGCTATCGCTCCAGCTCTTCCTTTCCCCTTTAAGGGATCAACATCAGCTCAGGGATAACCACAGTCCTGTGGTCACTGGCTCAGACTCCTTGATCGCAGAACTAATACTTCAAGACCAGCTTCTGTGGCAAATCCAAAAAATGAGGATGCCAAAGAAAGTTGCCAGAGACCTTTTCCTTTCAAGTACAAACAGTCTAAACCATATCTGATTTGCTCTATAAAAGTACACATGGTTTGTTTTGTTTAGTATTATATTACCTTTTTTCCTTGCTTTTCAGACTTTTAAACTCTTCAAGGCAGGGACCTGTTCTTGACTTGATCCAGTTTTACCTCCTGACCAACGCTATGTGCACAGCAGCTGCATGGGTCCAATTCTGCACTAACACTGCCTGCCCTGAATATCAGAAAACAGAATGTTGTTTTTGTTTAGTTATTGTAACACACAAAATACCAAAGTGTTTGGATTGTGATAGAAAGGACAGTGCATGCACAAACAATATAAACTATCAGAACATCAAGTGTTCTAGCCCAGGTGTTCTGGTTCACTATTTCACATTTGTGAACCACCTCAATATAATGTAATATAATAACAAATACAGATGAACCACAATTGTTTCAGTTTTCTACCATCCTCTCTGCTTCTTCTCCTCAATCTTAACAGCTGGATTAGCAGCTGGCACATACAAGAATAGACACCAGAGGACACTAATATTTCCTCTGTTTTCTGCTACCCGAATTCAGGTCATACCTGTATCATCTTATCTCTCCAGCATTCCAGGAAAATCCACTGTCCTTCTGGACAAGAATCAGTATCTGTGAGTTAAGGATGAGTAGCACTTAATATTGCTTTTAACGTCTCTGAAGATCTTTTAAGCCAGCTCTCTGTTCGCAGGGAAACAGCATAGGGACAATAAAGTGGCTCCCAGTTGTGGCTTTTCAACAGTTGGTGCACATGACAGAACAGTATCTCTTACGGAAGTCTCCTTGCCTTCAAACAAATGCTGTTTCCTTTAATTACCCTTATTTCTGATTCTCTTTCTCCCCTTTCCTTTCACTTGTATTTGTCCTATTTTGTTGCGTGACATAAAAATACGAAACTTTATCAGCATACAGAACAAAAACCAAAACTTAACAGTTAACTGTGCATAATTATTTCCTAAACACACTACCCAGACTTTGCTCGTTGGCTAAATGCATTGATAACACAAAACAACCCTGCTTACACAGCATATATCTGTATAGGAATTTATTTTCAAATTTGAATTATAAAATTGTTATTTCGCTGCTTTTCTTCATTGCTACCTGTGTTCAATAGAATCAAACATTATTTGCTTCATTGTAATTCCCGTAAAACCTAAATAACTCTATGAGTACATGGTAAGTTTGTTAAAACCAGAACTGTGTAAGGAGAAACCAAATTATGAACGAAAACAAAAGTGATTATCCTTAAAGAAAATGTTTGGGAAAGACAGTCCAGGTTTTCTGATTTACAGTTTACTGTCCTGACTGTTCCTGTTTTGGAATCGGTTCTGCAATTTACGTGCAGCTGGACGAGCTTCATTCACGTGACAAGGTGCGCAGAGCTTAGGCAATGCCCTCACTTTGACTGCCAGCTGCTTTGGACAAGGCTTTTTGGCTTTATTCCATGAAGTCCAAGTTGCTCGCAGCCCACAGACACTACCAAAGCACAAACATTTAATCCCATTATTCAAGTGCAAGCATGTCAGGCAGGTTTTCTGGTACTACTGAGGTTTCAAGAAAATGCATTCATTTTTACTGCTTTGTGATTCTATCCGCAGGCAAACACATGCCATGAGACAGTTTTTCCCATATCTTTTTTCCACACAGAGGAAAGGGAGAAAAAAAACCCCAACTATTTCACAACAAACTTAACCGCTCCACGGAATTAAGGAAAAATTTCAAAACAGAGGGCAAAGCTGCCATTTACTGCTTCACAAAGGATTAAAGGAACATACAGGAGATGTATTTCATAAGTTCTCTTCAAGGAGATGGCCTGCTTTTATGTAAACTGCCTTTCATCTTATTGTTCACACTAAGGATATAAAGTAGACAGGATATCAAGTGAGGCTATGAAATGATGCAGAAGGAAACAAGGCTCTTTTCAGCAGTTTATGCTCCTAAACATGGCTGAAACACTCCAAGATTTCCACATCTCCCTATCTTTCTTGGAAATATGCTTGTGCTTATGTAAACCCCACATGCACCTGTGATTGGTATTTTGAAGCAGGACATTAATTTCTTGAGCAAACTGTTGATTTAGTCTACGTGGAGGCAGTAAGTCTACTCTTGGGAATGATGCTAAGGCTTTCCATGATTGAGTCCTCCATTACATTTATGTCCCTTAAGGGTAGTTTTTGCTGTGCTACATTATAAAGTTAACTTGGATTTTTATGAATACCTGATATTTTTCAATCAGTGTTGGCATTTACATTTAATTCTGTATAAAGAGATGGTGTGCCAGGGAAAATGATCATCCCAACTGTCTGAAATAGCTTGCCAAATAAATAGCACATTTCTTCCTGTTTCCTTTGGAAAACAGATCATTGACAATGCAAAACAATCTAAACCACTATTTTTAACAGAATGTTCTGTGCAGTGAGTTTGGAATTCCACAGAAGTACAAAATATCCATACCCAGACAGTGAATTTTATTCCAAGCCATTTTCACTCAATGCCATTGTATAAACTGCTCTCTGAGTAAATTTTAAGATACTGACCTGTGAAAATACAGTAACGAAACTTCATTTTAAATGGGACCTCAGTAAGACAATATCAGGAAGATAATTTTTTCCCAGTGTCTAATTTCAGAGGTGCTAAAAGTCTTACAAGTTGACCTAGATGCAGTTGGGGCTGCAAGTACTCAGTGCTTCAGAAAAACATGCCCATGTTGTCAGACTGTGCATAATTACATTTGGCTCCTCATCAAAGAGAATCACTCAGCTCACACACAAACCACAGGCCTGGATAAGAAAGCCACAGATTTGTTATCAGCTATCAGCTACCAGGCTGATAGTACTGAACATGGTTAGGCAGATGCATGGTCTCTACTCAACCCACCCAACCACAGATCTCCGCCTGCACGGGATGAGCCAAAGTAATAAGATGTCTTCAGAAGCAAGATAAGCTCTACTACCACTCACACGGCTTCTGGATCAGACTGCACTTACATCAACGAAATGAGAGCATAATTAAAAGAGTTGAGCCCAGCTGCACCAACCCAAGTAGCTGCATCTGTAAATTAAGTGGTATGGGGCCCATTTTATATCATCAATGCTGTTTCACATTGATTGAAAAGATCAGGTGCTAAAAGTGTTCCTTTTTATAAGGCAGAAGGAGGTTCTTTAATGTGAATTCAGATCCAGTGAAGAGAAAGCCACTGATACAGCTACATCTTTTCGTCTGATGCTTTTTTCCTTCTCTCATATATAGAAAAATCCTTTCCATTGAATATGTATACCTACTCAGAGCTGTATAATTTACTGCAGTCAGTGACTGCCTAGATAAACATGGATTAAATCAAAACACATTTTTATGATTTTCTTTGGCTTCAAAAAATACCACTTCTTCTAAATAATTTTTTCTACTGAGTTCCTGAACTTTCATTTCAATTATTTACATTTTAAAGGAACTGAATGGGACATTAGCAACATTATGTAAAGAAACTATTATACGCTGATGCTAGCATTGGAACATCTGTTTTAGAAACAATGTAAGTCTCCTAAAGAGGTCAGTATTCATTAAAGATATTGCTAAAACTGAATTCAACACATTTGTATTGGCTCAGTGTATTTCATAAGAAAGGAAAAAGTATGTATCAAGGGTTCCAAAAACGAAGTTAGTATAACCTCCTGCAGAACAGGCTGAAAAGCAAAAGAAACATTATCAGTACCTTTTCTGTTTTCTATTACTGCAAAAATTTCAGTTTAGGTGTATTGTAGATGACATCCCCATCATGTTCGCTGCTGCTTCTATTATTGAAAAGTTCAGGCTTGGATACAGATAATATACCTTATTTAGTAACATCTGCGTGCAGATTGCAAAATATTAAGGGTTGGCGGGATTGCTAGAACTCAGTTTGGGAATTTGGCCACAGGCTCATTCTTTCTATATGTCTGCTCACGAAGACAAAGGAATATTTTATTTTTCTAGGGGAACAACAGAAATCTCAGGGGCAAGAAGTGAACAGAAACAAAGAAGAAATACTATTTAAATTTTTTTTTAATACAGAAGAAACATTATTTTAATTCTTCTAACTAAAAAACAAATAGTCAAAATAGAAAAAAACAGCAATAAATGCATGGCCATAGGGAAAGAACTCTACAGAGCAGAAAGATCATGTCTGAAAAGGCAAAACATTATCTTTTAGCTATGCTCATAGAACAAAAATAACATGTTTTGAGTAACACCGTCTGGCTGGACTCTGCCCCAGTAATGAGACTCTTTTAAGCACTCGATCTTAGCAAGCAAGGAATGTCCCCTCTCTGGTACCTTCACAGAAGGCAGTGGGCAGCCAAGGCTGCGTCTGGATGCCAGGTATGCAGCAGGCACCTGTGCCCCTGGGAAACAACAAGGCTACTGCACAGCAATGGATCTGCCCTACTGATCCACACGGCAGGGCCAAGTCTACTCCATGCTTAGGAGCCACAAGGGTTTTTTTCCACCCAGCCACAAAAACAACTTGCACGGCTCAGTCTCTTTCAGATGTTCAATCTCTCTTCAAAAAGGGCTGAACTGAGTAGAGAAGCAGAGAATACCTAACAGAGTTGCCTTCACTTTGTGTATTTGCCACATTTTTTTTCAAGTACAAGTCACTTGATAGTCTGTGAAAATTATCTATTGTCTATCTAACTGTAGTTTCATACCATTTTGACATCTGCATCTGGGAAATGTGCACCCCCTTTTGACTGTGTTAGATACCAAGCTTCTCTCTACTTCTAAGAAGTCAAGACAGATTCACTTTTGAAGTATTTCTCTTCAAACAGTTTAAGTTCAACCACCATTCATTGTCCAAACTTCTTACCACAGTTCAGACAGCCAAATCTATACCTCTGTCCATTGTTTACATGAACCAGTGGAAAACAAGACTACCAGCTCCAGCTGCTTTTGTATGTATCTATGCCTGCCATCATTCCATAACCTGCTCAAGGTAATGCGTGAATTAAGAAATGTGTTCACTTCTTTAAAGAAATTAAGCAAGAATCGTGCAATCACAGAACCATTAAGGTTGGAAAAGTCCTCCACGATGATTGAATCCAACCTTTGACCAAACACCAGAAAGTCAAACATGTCCTAGGCTGCATCCAGAGCAGCGTGGGCAGCAGGGCCAGGGAGGGGATTCTGCCCCTCTGCCCTGCTCTGGTGAGACCCCACCTGCAGTGCTGCATCAGCTCTGGGGTCCCAGCACAGGAAGGACATGGACCTGTGGGAGCAAGTCCAGGGGAGGGCCATGAGCATGGTTAGAGGGATGGAACAGCTCTCCTATGAGGAAAGGCTGAGAAAATTACGGTTGTTCAGGCTGCAGAAGAGAAGGCTTTGGGGTAACCTGATTTTGGTCTCCCAGTGCCTGAAAGGAGCCTACAAGAAAGATGGAGACTGTTAACAAGAGCATATAGGGACAGGACAAGGGGGAATGGCTTCAAACTGAAAGAGGGTAGGTTTAGTTTAGATATTAAGAAATTCTGTACTCTGAGGATGGTAAGGAACTCGAATTGGTTGCTCAGAGAAGTAGTGGATGCCCCATTCTTGGAAATGTTCAAGGCCACGTTGGACACAGCTTGGAGATACCTGGCCTAGTGGAAGGTGTCCCTGCCTGTGGTGGGGGCTGTTGGAACTAATCTTTTAAGCTCCCTTACAATCAAAACCATTCCATGATTATGTCAAAATCAACATTTGGGTACCAAAGGATTCTTGTTTGTTTATGGGTAAGGGGTTCATAACGCTTAAGTTACCTAAAATAATTATGGCTTATATAAAATGGCTTATATAAAAGAGGAACGAGGTTTCAAGAATAAGCTTATCTAATCACTCCGTTCCTTCCATAAGATACTTTATATATAAAGTATAGTTAAACTGCAAATGTAGAAACATAATCTCTTGAGCCTCTTTAGGTCAAAGACAATCCCTTGAATTCCCCTTGCAAGAACCTGGCAGCCTGGTCACATCCAAGTGCAGAGGTGTGACCCCTACTCACAGACATCAGTTCAGATTAAGCATAACTGCTTACCTTGGCAGGTAAGAGCTCAAAGTCCCACTGATGGAGACAGAAGATACACTTAGGATCTGCTCCCAGGCTGGAGAGTGAGGAGCAGAATAGCAGGGTGGGAATCTGCAGGTGGATGGTCAAGAACTGCACCAACCACACGAGCCACAAGAGCACGTGTAATCATGAGAGAGATTACAAGAAAGGTTTGAATGTGGAGAGTGCAAGAGGTAGAAATATTGAATGATGGCTGAGCAAATGGCCTGCTCAAATGGGAAAGAGAAATTAAATCAGACTAGACAGAACATACCCTTTTCACCTCAACAATAACAGGGAAAGTCACCTGGACTTAGTCACTTCCTTTTTTAACCAGAATTTCTGAATAAGTAAATCATGCCTGAGGACTAAACACCACCAAATCTGCTTTCAAGAGTGATTGTGTTACTGCCCAAATCTTTTTAATTATGAAAACTCACCCATCATTCACAGCAGGTATTTAAATATTGTTTTCTATATGAAAATGCTGATTTTTAGTGTGCGTGGGCCTGAAATCCTACTGGGCTTCATGTCTTAAAAATTCAAAGGAAAAAGACAGCAGTCTATGTCTCCAACAACTTGCTATTTAAGTATAGCAATAATCACCAATCAAATTAAAAATGATGGGTTTAAAAGGAGAAGATGACAACACTGGTAATTTAACTGTCATCGTGCTTTGAGTGGTACCGTGGTAAAGAGAAAACCTTTTAAGAAGGATTTCAGGGTGAACTAAAAAATGGAGATGCCCAGCAATCCCCTACAGTGAGGGCAAACACAGAAGGAGCTAGCAGGTGCTGTGCTTGCAGCAGGCACAATGCAGGCTGGCATCATAGACTTTGATACGGGAATTCACTTCAACACTCAATGAGAAACTAATAGTGGGATGGGATAGGGTCCATGGCTTTGTAGAAGAGTACTACTAGATCACAACAATTCTTTTCAACAGAGAGGGGAAAATCAGTAGCAATACACATGAAGTGGTCAATGACATTGCTAACACAAAGAGAGAAACATTATCTTAGCAGTTTTAGTTTGGACAGATTTCACATACTGCAGCTGCTACAAGGCCAAAGATTACTTCAGGTGAGGAGGTAATAGATGCATTTCATATGTAGGCGGTGAAAAAATGAAACGTGTATCTTCAATGCAGGACTTAGACTTAACCAGAATATTACCTTGTGGGAAAGTCAAAGACATTGCCGCAGATTATGGGGCTCAAAGACTGGAAACAGGTTTTATCCCCAGTGACTAAAGAGAGAGGGGAAAAGAATTTGAGAAAAAGCTTGTCATGTCTCATCAAGTAGCTCAAGAGGTGAACCTGGGATTACAGTTTCGACTGAAGGAGAGAGGTCATTTTTGGGATGTAGCAACAAGGAGGCAGGACTAGGATTTGCATTCATGGACCAAAAGAGAAGAACCAAAGAGGATGAAGAGGGTTCTCAAAAGCTCCCTTACACTTAGAAATTAATTTTTCCTTGCAAAAAATAAGTTTGAGCCTTTATTTTTAAAGATAACTGTGTTTACCACTGCCCTGGAGGAAAATTCCACTGCTCACAAGATAGAGCCTGACAGAAGTGACTTTGTGCTGCATATTCCACCCAGTTTGCTCCCACTGAGACTGTGGTGACATCTGTGACACTGTGCAGTAGTACCCTGGCTCACTGATGCAGATTTGAGGGGAGACATCCAGCTCCACCAGCTACAGGCAAACAGCAGCAGTACCACGGCCCATGGTGGAAATGAGTGTGATTCTGTTGATTCTTGGATCTAGCTGCTCACACCTTGGGTTTCCTCTTAGAGCTTGATGGCATCCAATGTGACAGATACTTGACAAAAATACTTGGAACAGAAAAGCTGTAAGGTTACCAAATCAACCGGATCTTCTGAAAGACCTCCTAATATTCAGAGAACCTGGAAAATAGAACAGCTTTAGCTACCAAAAAGAAAGTGTTTTTCAAAGCATATACTGCCCTCCTGTGGACAACTCGGTATTAAATCCAACAGCTGCAACCTATTTCAAAAACGGAAAATAACGTGCTGCTGTGGTGCCCCAGATAATGCAGGAACGGTGTAAAATCCTGGCACTAGGGAACAAATTGAAGAGACAGTTCAGACCACTGCTGTCATCAGTGAGAAACTAAGCATTGCCATGGGCCTTCATCCATCTTTTATGAAGAAGATCATACTGGATCTCTAGCACCAGAAGCCATGAGAGCTGCAAAACTCCTTCTCACAGGCAAAAGACAAAGCATTCCCACACTGCCTCTGAAGCCCACCACAATCAGAGATTGTCCACAAATGACTGACTGCTTTAACTAAAAGTAATTTCTTCCAATTAAAGTTTCTAACAACAATGTGAGTTTGGCATAACCCTGCTTAAATACTTACCTGTGCAGAGATAACTTCTTTTTTTTGAGTATTCTTGATACTTCTTCAACAGTTCTGTTCTTTTGGAAAAGGAAAAAAAAAGATTTTAAACTGTATTAAAAGAACTTTGGTGTGAAAAATTAACTGTTTATCTCTGTTAAACAATGCTATGCTGTGCAGGAATCCTACTGCACTAGTATACATCACTTCTCAGTATAATTAAAGTTTTACTCACCACTAAATATTTCCCCTCTGCTTTTTATTTTACCTTGCCCTTTTCAGAAAAGCAGGTCCTCAAGCAACTGCAGAGCAAAACTGAGAGCAAATTTATAGCCACAGTGAAAGGTACCCAATCTCTGTTGCCCTTTGCAAGTCATATTTCCACTTGCACCACTCTAAACATTAAATATAAAAAGTCTCTTAAGATCATAGTAAGATTGATTTGAAAATAATACATGTCTTCTAGGCATACCATGGCTTCCTAAAACAATTTAAAAAAATAATTTTTCAGGTAAGGCAGTTACTATTTGCAAAAATCCAGCATAATCTTTATAAAAGCTAAGTAAAAACTTCAGGATCTAAGTAGACATGAGTAGCTAAATTCTCACAAGGTTTACATTGCACACTGAAGAACAGCATTATTGCTGAAATAGATTCTTTATTTCCTGAAACATTCCAAAACAGCAGTATACACAGTTGTAATCAAATATTAAGTCATATGCCATTATAAGAAAGCATTGATTAGTGCAACTGGATTTTGTAAAAGATCTATCAAAAAGATTTATTCACATTAAAACTCATTTTCCATAAGCAACCGTTAATAAAACATTACAATTTTATTCTTTGTAATAAAGTACTGAAAATCAACAGCAGTTTTAGAGATCATTGTAGCTTTGTAAGTGCAATGTGATTTATGCTTCCATTTAAATACAAAACACTATGACAATAAATTAACAATTCAACAAATGGTGATAGACTAACAAAACCATGCTGACCCAGCTGGATGGCAACTTCCAGTGAATGCTACCTTTTTTGTTGTGCTTCTGCAACATAAATATACTGCTTTGTATTGCCAATGGTAAGATTTTGTAAGATATGTTCCTAGCGCTAAAAAAGTACATTACCCCAAAAATATTATTTATGGCACAGAAAAAGTTAAATTATCTCTCTGTAGTTCAAGGTTCAGACAAGTTCAAATAAACTTAAGTATACAAAATAAAATGTACTGAAAACACTAGAAAAAAATTCAAGCACATACATAAGTACCCCAAAATTCAAAATAAAATGCGTGATGCCTTTAAACTGAATAAATTATTTCAGAACTTCAGTACGGCAAAGCTGCCCAAAAGCAAAATCTCCCTTTTTTCCAAGGAAATATTATTGTATTTTGCACACATGTAATACTTTCTTCAGTTCCAAATGCCAACACTGCCATTGTTAGTCTGATAACAGTGCATCTGTTCAGGTAACTGATTAAGTGCACTATTTAGTATTTGATAAGATGCTCATTTTTAAAAAATGACATGGCATTGTAGATGGTTGCAGATTAAGATCCTGGGGAAATAACGCTGTATGACCCTCCTTTTCCAAATCATTGTTACCCAGCCAGCTGGGTAATGAAATCCACATTATGTGTTTTCCACCGTTGAGGGGCACCTTTCATCAATAGCAGCCATCTCTCCAGTTCCCATCCCGTATCGTGCTCAGTGACGACAGTGGCTTTGGAGGCTGAAGAAAACTGTATTAACCAAATGACAGGGGGGAAAAAAAGGAAAATTAAGTCATATTTCCTGTGAAAGACCAAGGTAAAAGACATCATTTACTTCTACAGTGACAATGGCTTTGGGGCTTGCTTAGAGACATCACTCTGGTGTATTTCTGGCTACATATTAATGCACATGTAGATCTATGGTGAAATTAAGGCTACCTCCAATGAGAAGAACATGAAAGATTTGTAAAAAGGAATTGAGTGATAATTGTAATCCTGCATGAGACGCCTCTAAACGGCAAGATTTGGTTTTTCAGGGCTAACGACAGTAAAAACATATTTTTGTCACTATGGGCAGCAGAGATCAAATGGGAAACACTTTCCAAAAAGCTATTGTGCTCAGCATGCTCATGAAAAACTAGCAGTTTATAAAAATACTGTGCAAGCAGCAAAGAATTTTATCGGTTGAAGAACTCCACCAAGTTCTGCTCCAGACCCTCTCATCCAAGACATGTGATGACGTGTTTCCAGAGCCACCACCTCCAGCACTACCACTCCTGATGGGAACTCACCATGCCCTGGGTCCCCACCCTCACACCTGGGCTGCATCTCCCACTCATGAACGAGGACTTCTAAAACGCTTCCTTGACCATCTTCCAAAACCTCCAGGTACTACTGAGGCAACTATTTCAAGTAAAACAAAAAAAAGGAAAAACAGCCACCACCTGACTTGATCTAATTGCCAACTCACTGATAACACAGCAGGCTCTATCTGTAATTTGCCACAACCACAATTTTGTCACACCCCAATTTGCTGAAAAAAATTTGTTTCAATTTTGTGAAACTGTTTCAGATAAAAGCAGATCTCAAACTTTGTTTTCACACTACTCTGCTTTTGCTATAAGTTACTGACGCCTCCTCTCCCTTCCAAATGCTTTTTGCTGTGAACAGGCAGAGGTATCTTGTAAAGTAGGCAGTTGATAAGTCAGACATGAGAGCAGCTTCAACTCTGCTTCAGCTGCTTTTTTAGTATCAAAAAAACCTGCATTTAAGTAAAAATAGTTGGTTAAACTTAGATTCAGCCAAGCTGCTTTTGTGCAGCTCCACTTTGCTGCAGCATCATTTACCTTTGATATAAATCCAGTTACTTGAGACTAAGAACGTAATCTGCCTCTGCTGTTTTTTGCAACTCTTGCTTTCTTTTGTTTCCAGAAAGAAAAAAAAAACAAAAAAAACAAGAAAGTGTGTTTAATAATCTTCAAAGAACCCCAAAGCAGAGAGGGAAAAAAAAAAAAAAAGAATAATAATTACCTAACTTGAAAATAATTGTAAGAATATGCCTATGCATCCAGAGGTGAATCTCTGCTACAGGGCACTGACAGAAAAACGTGCCAACATTGAAAACCATTTCAAACAAGCACAAGCTGTCGGTATGACACCACGTTGTTTGAGACAACAGAGCTTTGGAGGGGCTGGAGTGCATTTCTACTTTTCCATCACCAGCCAGATAGCAGTGACTGGCTCCAGTGCAAGGCAGCAGGAACAAACAAGCCCTGGCTCCACAGGTATGCTTACATTCCTGCCACACTTGTGCCTGGTATCTGTCATGATTCAGACCCTGAGCTGCTGACTGGCTTTCTGGCTTTAGCTGGAACCTGCTTCATCACTGTGGACTTGTTTGGAAACTGGGAGTGCTGGCTGACCCCGATCACGATCAACACTGCTCTAGGCTGGGCACTTCGGGGCAGCCCAGCTGTCCCACTCAGCTCCCTGCTCACCCTGCCCTAAGGGCAGCTGCCCCCACTGCCCCTCACACCGCATAAGCTTACAACACAGAGAGCCGGAAGGTGGAGTCAGCAAGAAACCATGAGATTGGAGTTGGAAAGGGATGAAGGTTGTGTGGACCCACTCAACAGGAGCAAAAAAAGGTGGTGTCTGACTTCAATGGCTAAGAAGAGATGGATTGTACCATCACAATTCCTTTACACTGCTTGAATCTTTGATGGTAAGGAGAGAAGCAGTTAATATTTAGCCAAGCTATTTACCTCAGCTACCGTAATTTTATATTACAAGTTATTAAAAGCACTCCCTCATCCAGTGTTTTACCTCGTGCAGTAAATACTGAAGTTCCCCAGTGCAACCTATTTTAAGTATCTAAAATACCAGTAACTTGGCTACTTAACAGTCTGGCCAAAGGTAGGAGGACACAGATTTCCTCTGAGTGTGTGCTTCTCCCTGAACATCTGATTTATTTAAAAAAACAGAAGACCTGTTCTATTTTCAATCAAGTCATGACTAAAAATAGTATTTAAGTTTGAAAGAAGCTAGACTCTTAAACTGATAATCAGAAATACCATTCATTAGAAATTACCACAGTGAAAAAAACCGACAACTGAACTCCATCCATGAAAAGTCTGTATGAACTGAAACTGCTTGTATTTTTCCAAATGAATCAATGAAATTAAACGAGGGTGCTGAAGAACTATAGGCTGAGCTCCAGTCTACCTGTGCTTTTTAGCTATGAACTCATCATTCCCACAGTGCAGAGATCATCCATCTTCAACAATCACTGCTTTGGCTCCATGGCAACACAGGATGCTGCTAAGGTACATTTGAAGGAAAGGAGACAGGAGCCCAGACTTTCTGGACTATAAATAGCTGTGTTACTGATTTGAATCAGCTTCTAATAAAAACAGTGTTGAGAGTAGTGTCTCACCCTCCCACTGAAACCTCTTAATTTTGTTTATCTTTAATATTGTCTGTTCTATGAGAAGTTACAAAATAGCAAGGGACTGGTCTTCGTGACACCAGAAAGGCTTCCTCACATGGTGCTATGAGATTTAAGAGCTCTGCAGAACATGAAGTGGAGGAAAGGAAAAAGAAAAAAGGAAAGAAAACCCTCAACTATAAAGAACTCTAACCGAGAGACTTCCAGCTGAGAGCAAAGAAGGTTATAATAGGAATCTCATGATACAGTCTTCATCAAAGAAGAAACCTGACGGCTCTTTATCAAAGTTTCACCACAGTTGGCCAAAATCTGTTGTCAGTCACATCAGTGTAATCCCCAAGTAACTCAACCAAAGAGAGAATGTGAACAGTTGAACTTATTCTGGATCTAGCCAGTATGTAGTGAAAAGTACAAAAATGATGAGAGCTAAACAGTGACAGTTCACCCAATAGAAAACGAGGTGGTCATACAGCAGGCCCTCACAAGAGGAGGGATATGTGCAATGGGAAGAAATAGTTGGAGGAGTTAACATAAGTTGAGAGTTTTTCCTTGAGAAGACTTAGTTCCTATTAATTACAGAACATGCAGCTAAGAGTTTAACTGACAGCTAGGATAAGGTGATTAAAACACAATCTCTTTCATCAGGCTTATTTTATTGCTTGACCTAAAAATAATTAATTTGAAGATTAATCTTTTTTTTTTTTTGCATGCAAAAAAGATTGCATTTGCTCAACAGCACAGCTTATTGCAACTATGTGATATTCCAGGATTCTCTGTGCCTATTGTCTCCCAGCTGGAATTGAAAAGATGTTGGTTCAACCCAAGACTACACTATCCAGGATACTTCCTTCTTCACAACGTTGTAATGGTACAGCTTGCATTTTTACAGACTACACTGCCATTTACAACAACAGGCATGCAGATCTTTCTATGTGAGCACTCAAAGATTAGCTCATGCTGTACACTGAAATAGCAGTAGGCATAAGTCTGGGAGAAGGTAAGCCACGTCGGTTAATGATATGAAGTTTCTGTCTGTTTGGATTTCTTACTGACTGCTGGCAGTCCACTTCTATTTATATGTGATTACACACTATCCATTATCACAGTTTACTAGGGGCTACCAGCATTCATTGTCCATCACTATTTCTGGCCAGCAATCTTCACCCACTCAGTGACTCAGCACTGGGAGACAGAAACTTAGGTTTTGTAGCTCCATATTCAGGAGGTAAAAGAATTCCACGATTTAAGCCTAAGCCATCTACACAGAGACTGAGGCCTGTTTGACTCTTACCTTCGAACTGGCTGTGCAATTTTACTCCTGGGAATGCCACTCCCATTGGTGGCCAGCGATGGTCTTGGAAGAGCACTGCGCCCTACAATGCCTTGGCCAGCAGTCTTGTTTGGCATGGGGATGCCAGTGTTGGAATACAACTGCGAGTTGCTGGACACTGGAATACTGCTGCTATTACTACTCCCTTGTACAGTTGGGCTGACATAGGCAGTAGCTTTGAGAGGCTGTCTGACAGACACTGGAAAATGTCCCACACTCTGAACTC
The DNA here is from genome assembly GCA_013390045.1 of Picathartes gymnocephalus. Lineage (NCBI taxonomy): Eukaryota > Metazoa > Chordata > Aves > Passeriformes > Picathartidae > Picathartes > Picathartes gymnocephalus. Next base: position 39,428 of record WEKY01063490.1, read on the forward strand.
GGTGTTGAAGCTGTCCTGGGGATGGAACTGTGAAGAGTGATAGAATAGGAAGTAACAAGGTCAGTATGCAACAAGTAGGACCAGGCAGTAATGCTCATTCCTAGACAGATCTGAATAAGGATAAACACAACATTATGCAATTTACTCTCTGATTACAAACTGCTGAAAAACCTCTTGGATCCAACACTGTATCCAGTAACACTTCACTGAACTAAAATATCCTGTTCCACCCCCACACTGAAAAAAATTCCCAGTCCATATTTATCCTTCTTTCTCCCCGCAAAGAGATTAAATTAGCCATTATAAACACACTAAATCCACCTACACACTTAAAGCTTTAAACAGGAGAAACTGCTGAAGGTATAAATTAGTCACTGTTAGGTGATTTTGATTTTTGTAAGGTAGCTTGCAACAACATCTTGTTCAAGCAACATTGCATTAAAGCATTATGAAGCATCACAGAAGTTTAAGCTTCATGCATAAAAACAATAAAAAGGCTATAAAAGGTCTTGAATGTAAAAGTGCTTTATAAGGCTGATGTTATGTAAACTATCATTTTAAATCAATGCTATGAGCTCCAGAAGCTTTATATATAGATTTTCTACCCAATCCTGCCCTCTGGTGTACATTTGGCATGCATCCCTTTTCAAGTCCATGTATCAAAAGCAAACGCTCAAAAGCCTGAAGCATATCAACTAAGACTCTACATTTAGAGCAATCCTTTTTCAAGTCTTTGAAAAAAGGACATCTTTAAAGCATTCAGACACAGGAAAAATTGCAGGGGAGTGATTCAAATAAACTATACTGGCAATATATAATTATGGAACACTTATCATAACATAGCTCCTGAAATACCCCAGCACAGCCACTTATTATAAATGGGGTTTTTTAAAAGTATTTCAGAAAAATGGAATTTTATGCACACACATAACATGAACACGCAAAGAAATATATATTTCTAAAATAATAAATAAAATTAAATTCTCACTGCATGACCATGAAAATCCATGTGGGAACCTGAATTATTTCCATTCTCCTATTCAAGCAGGACAGAATACAATAAAATAAACCATCAGTCAAGAATATTTTCCAGAAAAAGAAGTAATTTAATTGTTTTGAAGACATTTGTAACTTCTGCTCAAATTTGAAAGAAAACAGCCACAGGAGAAGTTTTTGCTAACTTCCCTCTCCTAAATCACACAGAAAATGGAGAGCATAAGTTAAATCCTCTCTTCCTAAGTTCTTTTCTGTTACCTCTTTGCTTCTCCCTGTATCCAGTGAAACCTACTTTTCCCATTTCCACTCAGAGAACCTCAACCACTGTGCTAGAAAAGATGGGTTTGGATCTTGATCTATGTTGCTCACATTCTACATTAATAATTAATCTACTAGATCAATACTCCCTTCATTCCCTCATCAAGAAGTCACCTAAATTAAACCAATTACAGAGCAATTTTAATTCCCCCACTCAACAAGTGTATTATACTTGAGAATATAACCCTGTGTTTACTGCATTTCCTCAGAAGTAAGTGGCTCAACTTCAGTAGGGGAGAGGTCATGTACTTTAAGATAGTGTCTATACACTGTACAACCAACACTGTACAACCAGCATTGTATAAACTACCAAGAAAAGCAGTTTTCAATTTTAGTTTCAAAACTAAAAATGTGAGCTTACATGAATTAATTGCATTTTTGGTGTTTCTACAATACTACTACTTATTATTACTATTATTTCAGTTTTAATGCTGGCACAAGATAAATGGCCACAGGGAAAAAAAAGTGAAGAAACTTTCAATAACAAGACTGGCAGAATTTGCTTTCCAGAACAGAAACTTTGAAAATCCTGAGGTATATTAAAATCTGGTACAAAAGAACAATTTGCTTTTAATTTTTCACAGAACAAAGGATCAGTGACCGGAATGTGTATTATACCACTTTATCGATCCCTTGCATACAGCTAAAGAACACAGGTACTTACTACACGACTGCATCCTTGAAATCCCATTACTGGCTCCATGCAAATTGGAGTCAAAGCTCTGACTACTCCTCACAGTGACAGGAGAACCAGCAAAGCCAGCAGTACTGCTAACGGTGGGGGTACTTGGCATTCGAGCGAGGTTAGGCATGCTTCTGCGGAGTTTGTCTGGAGCAAAAGAAGACAACATCAGTCAGGTCAAAATTTCCAACAAACAGAAGCAGCCTCCATGTAATTTCTGTAGAAAATCAGAATTATAACAAACTACTTCAACAAAAAGAGAGGTTTTGCTCTACCAGAAGAATATGAACATGTTATTGACAACCTTCATATTGAACCATTATGACTATTGTAACAGCATGATTATTCACAAGTAATTTTAAAGACACCAATAGGCAGTACATTTGTGGAACTGCAAGGATTTAAACAATAAATAATGATGAGTTTCACACAGATGCATAAAGTAGGTCAGGTGAACCATGCCTTAAATGTGCTTGTTTCTTTGCAATGAATACAAAAAGAAGTCTGCACTGGCAGTCAGACACAGCTATCTATTCTGTGGATGTCTAAAGACAAGTGAGAAATCTATTTTAAGTGACTGAAGTCTTGCTTTAAGGTGCCATTAAGATGCTAAATAAGTCCATTCAGAACCTAACCTTGTTAGCATGTTAAGTTTCTGCAGGCAGCCACAAGCAAAACCTGTGAAGTCCGGATGCTGTTCAGTTGCTTGGAGCCCTGAGTTGATATAAAGAATTTTCAAATCTGGTGCTTCTTCCTCCTGCCTCCCTTGTGGTACCTGATTTGGTACGCATTTTCAGAACAGTTGTTTTTGTAAGGCTTTTCACAAAAAGGAAGCTGCAAACGCCCCAAATGTTTTTGGGGCAGGTACAACAGCTAAGACAAGTGTCTTAAGAGGTCAGAAGACGTCTGCAATCCCACTCACACCAGCTCATTTGAAGAGAGAAACTGAAACCTTTGTGACATCTCAAGGCAGCTTCCCAATCACACCACCACCAGGTAATCTACGGGAAAAATCTTCTGGTCTCTTCTGCCATCAGGCCAAAGGGAGATGACTCAGTTTTGTACAATCAGAAGAGACTGGCAAGAGGCACAGACTGAAGGACCTGGTCCTGTGATGTGACAGACTTTAGTAAAGTACTGCTGAGGGAAAACAATGGGCATTTATTAAATTGTCACTGACAACATCACCAAGGTTTGCCTCTTGGCCAGGTTCAGAAGCACAAGTGCTGTGCCCTGTCAAGGTGGCTATGTCCCTCACGTAGCATGGCGAGCACATAGATCACCAGATCTGTTACCGACATAGATTCCAGTGGCTGGCAGGTTCTTACACTGCAACAGAAAGTAGGGGTGTGCTTGTGTTGTAACAGCAGCTACAACTGCTCTCTCCCACAGAGAGCAGGGCATTTCCAGACTGATGTTTTGGTTTTATGCATAGGATCAACACTGCACACTGCTTGAAACCGCTGGCATGGGTCAACCTCCTGGCTCATACAGGGCAAGTTCAGTTCACAGAAAGAACAGATTTATTTAAAAATCTCTGTTGATCACTCCACATAAATATACAACCTATTTAGCACCATCATTAGCTCCTCTAATCCTTAAAGCTGCTAACAAGTGCAAAGTAATAAGACGTGACAGTACAGTTCGATCTATACAGTACAGTTCTATCTATACAAGTTATTAGGAGTCACTAACAGTAACTTCAATGTATGTGATGCCTACATAACTCCAGCACCGTATGTCACAGAAAGTCTGTACTTCCAGCAGGAAAAGGAAATGTAAGATTTCAATCCCTGGAAACTAGAATACAGGCAAATCCTAATAAAGAACGGACAAATTTTCATCAAACGAGTCAGAATTGTGCATCAGTGACTAATTACTGACAGTGGCAGACAAACTGTGAATGGTACAGCAATGAACATCAGCAAGGGGATTACCACTGTGGTGCAGCCAGGTAGTATCGATATCAGTGATGTAACAGTTATCAGGCTTCCAAAACTGTCCTGGGGATGCAAGCAATAGCACCCATACAGCTACTGTACGTATCTATTTCTAAAATATTCAAGAATTTAGTAAATGGAAGAGGGAACTGTCACCCTATGATGTAATCCCTGGCCAAGAGTGGCAAAAGAATCACGAATATGGGATGTCTGTAGGTATTGTTAATTCTGGATTCCCAGCCTACCCTTTCTAAGGCCTAGGTCCTGAAATCCTAATTCAACATTACAGAACTGGGCAAAAAAGGTTTGAGCATCAGGATGGTGTTAGGGAAGATGGCACTGTATAAAGTAGATTTTTTAATATCATGTTGTGTAACAGAATTCTTTGGATTCTACATGCTTTTCCACTCAGGGACTGCATCAGCCACCCCAGGCATTATTTGTGCCTTGAACTGTCCAGTGGATGCAGCTACAACAGCAGAAAAATAGGTAGAGAAGTAGCTTGGATTTCCTCCATGTCTTGGGTGGCCATGTCTTTTGCCTCCTGTTCATTAGTCCCTTCTTGTTCCAGCAGTTTGCTCAGCTGCTGATTCATTCAGTCCTCAGGCAGCAGATTCCTGCTGCACCTGAAAATTCTCATCCATCAAGCAGCTGCATTACTTCTTTGATGGGTCCTTGTGTCTGCTGAGATAAATGGCCCTGAAAAGCAATGAAAATAGCGGGTCAGTTTTGTGTTTGGGGAAAACCCAGAAATGTTCACCTTGACGGCATTTTGCAGCTTTCATCTCCTTGGATGATGCATCCTCTTTCATCTCCTTCTTGAAGTTTGTTCTGTCACCTGCTTCCTTCCTAAGAACAGTGGAAATAGTCTTACAGATGTTTTGTTTGTTTGTAAAAGAAATGCTGGCTCTTGTGAGCTTAATATATGGAAGCAGAAGGTGGGAGTTATGTGATTTGAGTACTATTTCAGGCCACTGAGATGTGACTAGATATGAACTTGCTGGAAATATACGAGAAGAAAACAAAAATATTTTTCCAAGCTGCTTTCCTTTCCAGACCTCTTTGCTCTCCTAAGACTGATGAGAAAATTAACAGAGAGAAGTGATGGAGTAGAGACGTATTCTCAGCTGAGAATGAATTTGCTCAAGTAGTCCTGTTTGTGATGAACACTGGAATTTGCTACAGTTTCTGATACCTCTTCTGCACTAATCTGGTTCAGTGGCAAACCTAAAAAAATCATCAGTTGTTTGCAGTTTGTTTTGTTAGGGAGATGTGGATACTAACACAAGTAAGGGACTTCAAAGGACCTACACCTGTTCAAGAAACGACTGGATGTGGCACTTGGTGCGATGGTCTAGTTGGCAAGGTGGTCATCAGTCAATGACTGGACTCAACAATCTCCAGCAGCATCCCTAGTTATTACTGTGACCCACTACTGAGTCTCAACTATAATTTAGGTTGAAAAAAATACGGTGTTTAAGTAGAATGCAGCCATACAAAGCATCACAGACGTATCTTCGCTTTTCCCAGACTTTGAGATAAAGTATCATGACCTACAGATATTGTATTGTTGAGGTATTTGTACATGTGAGGAAAATTCAAGAATAGGTCATGCAAGGGGAGTTAATCATCAGTTCCGGGTTCTTACCACCTTCTAAGAATAATTCATACAAAAACAGAGGTGCTTGTCATTTCATGAGCTTTCTTGAGGCAGCATACATTGCCCTTTCACAAATCTGCAGTAGAATGAAACATCAAAAATTGCCTACTGCATGTTTATACTTTTCCTCATATGTGGCATCCATGCTGAATTAGCCCATTGCCTCTACAGCACAAGAAAAGCTGGGAATTGTAAAATACAGGATCCTCTGCCATCAACTGAAAATGTACATGAAAAGGCAACCCCACAGCATAGATCATATTCACTACTGCTAGAAACAGGTCAAAAGGCAGGAAAGTGTCCCTTCTTTGTCAAACATTCCACAAAATGACAGTGAAGACACAGTTCGCCTCTCACCTAGCTGCTCCAGTTCTGATTTTTTTCCAGGAAGTTCTTCCCCTGATGCTATTGCTTCTCTGAAGTCAGCTTGGGATCAGTGGCCCAGCTTCTTTCTGGCAGGACACCAGAACAAGCAGCACCTGCCTTCTGTCTTCTGATCCTGCACCACTGGTGGCTGTCCTCGTTCCACTGCTTCTCTTTTTCCCCTTCCCTGACCTAATACTATCACTGGCCAAAGATTAACTCCGTGTAGCACGCAAACAGACCTTGTCCTTGGAGCAAAGCTGCCCCAAAAGAGGTACACTCTTGTAGGCTGCCAGATGGGGACTTCTGTAGCAGTCCTGGGTCAGTATCATCTTCTATCTGCCAAAATGCCTCATCCAATGAGGTTCTCCTTGCTTAAGTTGACTCTACAGTGAAGTCTCTTAAAACACGTTTATTCCTGCACGGTTATTCTCTGCAAGTGTTGTCAATGTTTTATTTGAACAAAACAATTCCCAAACCTCACTGAAGTGCAGAAGTGTGATACAATGAATCAGAATTATTAACGTCTCAGAGAAATCTGTATCACTGTTTGAGCTATGTTAGCAGTTTCTCACACATATTTAGATCCTTCACACAAATCCTGCAAATTCGATTCTGCCTTATCTATATTGTATGTACAAATAGGTCAGGGTAAAATCATAAGGGAAAGACCCATTCTATATTATATTCTATATTATGTAGACATTCAGAGTGTGTTCTGAAATCCTTAACAAACTTGTAGACTCTACTACAACTTCACTTTATGGGATTAATTTCTTTTCCTCATCTCTGAAGACCTGAGGTATCTGCGCTATGTTTGTTACAGTTATAACATTTGTGACATCCCAAATACACCAGGGTCTTTTTAATGGTCTGTGGAATCAACAGCTGATACAACAGAGACATCAGTGAGTAAAAACACAGATTAAAGCAAGTCCTTCAGTTAAGTGAGTGATGCCATTCTCAATATTGTCAATACCTACGTTTTATTCAGAATTATTATTTCATCTCATCCTGGCTTCACAGGCCTATGAGCCTTCCATGAGTTCCCCACTAACCATTATCCTCAATATAATCCAAAGGTAGAAAAGTAAGATTATTTTTCTTGTTTTCTGTAATAAAGTCTGCAACAATTTCGTAGAGAGAATTTTTCCTTTCTTACCTAGCAAGAGAGGTTATCAGCAGAAAACACTTCCTAAGTCTATGCTGAACCTGTATCTAAACACAATGTACTGCCCTTGAAATGCTGCTTTTCTATGTCTGCCTGGAGTTTGCTTAAAAAACCCAAACAACAAACACAAAACACATCTGCAGCTTTCAAAATGAGGCAACAGCCAATGATGCCCATAATAAAATGTAGGCTAAAAAGTAACTCATAGCTAGTAATTTCTGGAAAATAAAGGCCAAGTTTTTCAAGTGAATGGTATCTGTGGTCTGTTCATGAAGGTATAAGCTAAAATCTTAAAAAGCAACAGGAAAAGGTAATAGAAAATATACCTGAATGCAAACTCCTTCTTTACCTGGAATAATTTGTCCAAAATCCAAAGTTTCCACATATTAAAAATGGACACTTTTAAATGCACATAAAATAAGGGATGCCAGGATAAAAGGTTGTGAGCAAGCTGATCTCAAGAGAGGGAAAGTGGGCCCGAACACAAGAAAAATCAACCCCCTTTTCAGTATCTTGTCTATCCTGGATTTTGTTTACTCTGGATGATTTCACAGCACTATAGTTAACCACTACTTGTGGTTTCAGAAAATTGGAAGTATAAAGGGCAAAAATACTAACAGGTATTAAAAATGAATAAAAATACGAAACAGAAATAAAATATATTTTTAAAAAGTGAAACTGAAAGCAGTTACTTTTGCATCAAAGTAACAAAAAGCATGTATATTTATGGACAACATAAAGCAAAAACCAGCTTGGTTTTATGACTTTTGGTGGTATTTCTTGTATGAAAATTACTATATATGAAGTATTCTTGATCCTAAAACTTAGCAGGGTTTTAAGTTGCTAACCAGTAACTTCTTCAAATCAGACTAAGGGGAGAGAAACATAAGCATAAATCTTTCCACTGCAAACATATTAAACGCCTTATTCAAGTATAAAACACACACTAACTAGACAAACTCACTTCAGCTAATTACAACAGGTACTCAAAAGCTGTTCACATCCTGTCTCTCTCAGATTTTCTTTAAATTATCTATTTCTGACCCACCAACCAATTACAAAATCCCTGAAAATCAGAATGCCTTAAGAAGTTTACAAATGGAATTCTTCCAATGTAACTCATCATTACAGAAAATTCAGCTGATTTAGGAAGAGGATGCAATTAAACAAGGAAAACAAAACCAAACAGATTTCACACAAAGTTTATCTATTACTATATTCTTGCCAAAACTGGCAATAAAACCTATTAGAAAGCAAAGATAACACACACACTCTACAGACAATGGCTGTGAAAATGCTGTTTAAAAGGTAACAGGAGGTACACCTACAGCCCATGCTACAAGTGGCCCCAGATATACCTTAAACACATTACAACATATTTCACATCTACACATATCTAGATTGGCACACACCTACCATTTTATGCTTGTGTTTACCAGGAGCCTTTCAGTACAGCAAGCTATTGGGGAGTAGCAGTAAATGTGACTGGCACCTTTCACTCACCACTTTGATACAATACATTGGCAAGAATATTGCAGGAGCTCAAAAGTATAGTTTCAAACACAGCTGGAAAACATCTGAGAGACTATTCTCATCCCCAGAAAAGGCAGAAGATCACTAGAGCACCAGAAACTGCCACCTAAAATGCAACCCTGTGGATGGAGAACAAGCAGATCTTTGGCTGTAGTGAGAGACGAGACATGTGGTGCCCAAGTCAGTGCCTATGTGAAGGTACCTCATGTCATCTCAGAGATCCTGGGTCGTTTATGGAATCTAAACAGCACTGACACAGGGTGATGGTGAAGCTAGGGTGCATCAAATTACCTTATGTAGCTCCATGTGGGCAGCTGAATTAGGTCCTTCATACACAGGTGGGCACCCACATCCCAGCATTTAAATATAGGTGCTTCTCATCAGGCAACCAATATTATACTCCTAAAAGAATTATTATTGAAGTTTTCCAGGTTTATCACACCTTCAGCATATTTTTTACAGTGCAGGTAATGAAGTACCTCAACTAGAATACCATACCAAACAAACATCACCAAAAGCAAGTAGGGCAGCATCCCTCAAACTATTTGCCTAAAAGCAAAAATTTGTAATTAAGCTACAGATGTAGAAGAGTTTACAGGAAAAGCTAAATATTGGGTTTTTTACCCCTGAGTGAGTGTCAAAATTCAACAGTTACTTGATGCTTATTCTTCTTTTATGAAGAGTTCTGTGAATGACCGATGAAGCAGGGGCCAAACCCTTGACTGCACATACAATAACATAAGTGATCTCTTTGGGAGAAGACAGGGGAGTAAAGATTTGGGAAGACTGTTGGAATGGCCAAGAGCCGCACAGCATGTGGTATGTGTGACTTAATTATTAATTACGAATTCAGCCTTCCACATATAATGAAGGCAGAAACTAGAAGTTCAGTTCTTCCATCTTTCACACCCCTCCTTCTCAACTGCCCTGGTAAACTAACAGTGTGGAACACATCATCCATCACAGAGAGCTTCAGACAAATTCTTGTTTTGCAGTCTAACTCCATTTCAATGTGTAGGAATTCTTGAAAGACAATGAAATTGTTGCCAAGATGGTAAGTACTGATGAGAAGATGTCACAATACTATTCAGACATACTCAATACAGTGAACACTTGACTCCTTTTTTCCTTGTCCGCCAAAAGAACACAGTCAAAGCAAAATGTTTCTCACCATCAGTATTTGCCACTTATGTGGATCAGAGCTGCATGCAGTAGAGGCTGCAAGTGTAGAAGCTGAGGAGATAATCGCCTTTTAGAGACAGTGGTACTGACTGTTATAGCACTGTTTGTCATTCCTGCAAACAGGTAACTGAAGTCACTTGTCCAGCTTCTGTGTGATACCAAACACATTATCCAACACCTCAAAGTTTTTGAGAAAAAAGTCAACCAGGTGATAAAATTGGTGGTCTTTTACATTTATACACTTCGTAGTTAATAAAGTAGGAGTCTAATATTTTTAGTGCCTTAAAGGTTTCCATGCCTTTCCATGCAGGCAATCCAATGCTTAAGTTCCACTAACATGGAACATGAAAAAATAATTAAAAACACATTTGGGAGCCACATAAAAACATGGCAGCAACACATCATTCCCTTGTTCCTGAACAAAAATGCCCCAAAGCCTTCCTTTCTATCTCCCAACATTTCTGCAAGCCTAGCAATGCTGTCCCATTCTTTTACCTCCCCGACGAGAGAAGTAACATTAAAATTAATATGGCACAAATGCTGTACCAGCAGACACCCACGCTGCTCTATCCTCTGTTAATATCACCTCTCCTTCTATACTACCACTTGTCAATTATACTTCCATGCCATGGCTTACTTTGAATAGAAGTGGTTTGGGCACCAACCTGTCATGTCTTGTTTGTCAGAAAAGCCACATGCATACCTGTAGCACCATAAATAGCAACTACATGTTGTTTTGAACAACACATTTATTTTCTTGCCCAAGGGTGAGCTGTAACCAGTAATGTTACAAACAAGACCTTGGCTGGAAATGGACTGTTTAGAATTAAATTGGGGGAAAGCCTGAAGGTACAGGAAAGTAAAATGCAGCAGAAATAAGAGAACTGTGATTAAAATAAGGAAAGAAAATAAGTTAACAGCAACAATGGAGGGAAAATTAGATCATGAGTAAGCACTGAGAGATAAAGTCTTCCAGACCCTGGAATAAATCTCAAATGCAGTGCAAAAAAAGCAGCAATGTCTCGCAATAGTTTGGAAGTGACATTATCTCCAACCACCTCAAAAATCAGCTCTATCAGATCTGGAACAGAAGCAAGGTGCCATAAGCACTCATCACAGCACAGCTGCATTAACAGCAAACTCAGGAATAAGAAAGAAAATGAAAATCTGAAAACCCTGATCTGTATTTTACTGCATCCACAATGGACGTGTACATCAAGCTTAAAAGCCCCACAGGTTCTTCTAACCAACTATTAACCTGCTAAAACACACTAATGTGCTCTTCTTTACTTTTTGTTTCTTTCTTCATTTGTGGTCATCTTTGCAGCATTTTAAAACAGACTAAAGCAACAACTTTCACGACCAGGTCACAGATTACATTTTGTAGGAAACTGCTTAACAATAACATCCTTTAATCATTTACACACCCTTAAATGATTTGTCACAATTTATGTACAATTCATCTTTCAAATGGCACTGGTACTTGGCAGAGAAAAGACCACTTCTCAGAAAAGCATGCAACCCACCTCCATTAATCCTATTTGGTTGCTGCTCTGGAGTTTGGGCTTGAGGAGAGTAGAAGGGCTGCTGGTAAGTATTTGTAGGGAATTGCGGGGAAGTAGGGCTCCTCCTGCAGTCCCGGATACTTGAGAAAGTCTGTGAGTGAGGAATCCCTCTTTGGAATGGGGAGCAGCGAGTCAGACGTGGCTGTGGAGGTGGAAGGTGGTCAAACTCTTCCTCATCCTCAAGACTATAGCGATCATATTCCTGGTCACTGCATGTCCCTTTTTTTCCCGCATGCAGAGAAACACTGGAAGTGTGCCTTGACACAGATGCTGAAGTTGAAGCATAATCTTGCCTAAGGCCTGTAAATTTCAAGAGGAGGATGATTCAGCTTCTTAATATGCACTTCAATCTTGAAAATTAAGCAGGTAAGTAGACAGAATTTTACAGCAGGAGTTGGAATTAAAATATAATCAGGCCGCAGATCTGATGTGGGATTCATCTGTTCTACCTTTCAGGCATCTGATCTACCCTTCAGGCATCTAAGCCTGAATTCTTTCCCTCAAAATCTTTTTAAATAAAATACTATAAAAGAATACAGGAGTCTCCAAAAGATGTCTTAGATGCCTTTCTTAAGATGACTCACCCTCAGGAGGCATCTATTTCACTCCCAATAAAGACTACATGAGTACTAACTCACATTAGTTTTCCAAGCTATTGCTATTAAACATTTGTATTCATGCAACAAAAATGTTTACAATGACATTTCTTAAACTTACAACCCATCTAAATCTTCTGCCTCTCCAACTTCCCTGAAAAAAAATTAGTTCCTGACAGCATCCAGTCTCATGGACAAGGCTTAGTGGAAATACAACTGTATTTTACACTGGTACACAATCCTACCTACCTCTTTTCAGAATGCCAGGTTTTGAAAACCATCTCACTATTAGCACTACGCTGTAAAAGCTTGTTTGCTCCAGGTCAAGTGAGAGGGAAACATTCACATCCCTTGCACATCCCTCCTTTCTCCAGATGCACAGCAGCCAAGGAAAAAATAATGCACTTCCAAGAGCCAAGTAACTCTGAGAGTAGCTGCAGATAACAACCTTCCTAGACTTACAAGAAGCCCTCAGCTTTAACAGATGTCTTTGCTTCATGAGAAACTCTTAATATGCTTCCTGTCCCCCTCCTCGAGTGGGAGTTTCTATTTGTGGCTGTGAAGAGAGCGTGCCTGTGTGCACGTACAGAACTGCCACTTTCCACAGGATTAAGTGGTCAACAACTGTCACGTGCTCAAACATCCTCCACCAGCTGCTACTGCAAGGATGAGATACAACCATTGCACCTGACACAGATTCAAAGAAAAACCAGCATTTTTCTTTCCAGTCTGCCAATGCCCTGATTCTTTTAAGAGCTAAGTACCTGAAGTATTTTTTAAACCTCACTCTAAAGGAGATGAGTACAGCTGTCACTTAAGTAATGCAATCCTTTGTATCTTTGACAGTCATAACTTTTTTTCTTTTTAAAATTAGAACACTTGTTAATTTCTCTGCCAAACATGATGTGTGCCCCCAGATACTCAGCAAGTTCTTCTGCTGACAGGTGATCACTCTGCCTGTTCAGTCTGGTGGCTTCAGCCAGATCACAGCTCTAATTTTTTCTTCCCATTTTATTATTTTTGTTTTATATAATCACTTATTACTTGGCATTTTCCTTCAGGCCCCGACTATGAATTTCCCTTGCTTTTTATCTCATCACTTCCTCCTTGATATCTCACTTGGCACTAACAGGATGCGGGAGAAATACTCCACTTACTGCCTCAGTGACCTCTAAGTCAAATGACCTTTATTTGTTAATAA
>WEKY01063492.1:0-36114 GCA_013390045.1 Picathartes gymnocephalus
GTGATGCTGGGAAGGTCAGGATTTCTGCTCTAGAGTCTGAAATACCTGCTGCAGTCTTGAATGGGACACATGAAAGTCACTTTTCCCTCAGTCTTCAGTTCAGCTTAGTGCTGGAATTCCTGCTCAGTGACTTTCCTCCTGCCTGTGCATCCTTCCTGTCTTTCCAGGGCCACCACCCTTCCTTCGCCCCCATTCCCTCCCCTGAGTTCACAGACAATGGGGTTTTTAGAGTCAGGGGACCATCAATTCAAACTTTCAGATTAAGGGACAAATTTTAATAATGGCTCAGAGGCATTAAGAAGCATTAATGCATTAAATGTTGGAAGATAGCAGGAGCAGGAAAATGCTTGATTCAGAGATAAAGTGACCTAATGCAAATTACATCTGCTAAGCAATCTGAAATCATGTCACAAATTGGAAAAGAACCTTCCCAATTAGTAAAGAGTTCATTTAAAAAAGACTAAAAGCTACCAGGAGATAGAAAGAGCTTGAACCACACATATATTATAACTGGACTTGAAAAGAAAAATGTTCTTTTATCTTAAGGTGTTTGCTGATTCTAAAATCTCTGTCTATTTCTGAACAACTGAGATAAGTATTAGAATCACAGAATATCCTGAGTTGGAAGGGACCCACAAGGATCATAGAGTCAAACTCCTGGCCCTGCACAAGACACCCCAGCAATCCCAAATGTGCCTGAGAGCTGTGTCCAAATTCAGACAGGCTGGTACTGTGACCACATCCCTGGGAGCCTGGTCAGTGCCCAACCTCCCCCTGGGTGAAGCACATTTTCCTGATCTATTGACAGTTGCAAGAATTATGAACCTGTCTGCTGTTCTTTATCCATTTCCTATTCCTGCTTAGGGATACCTTTCCTTCTGGAGGAAGGGTACTTCCTTTGCATGATAATGAAAAATAATTTTTAAGGCTTACAAACATAACATCTCTTAAGAAAAATGAATGGACATGCCAATTACTGTTTCTAATAGAAAACCTTCTTTTACAAAATTCTGTCCAAACCATGAATAAAAAGACAGAATGGGCCTGGGGAGTTTAGATGTCTGTTACAGAGGAAATATTTATCAGCACAAAGTGTAGACAATAAGTATTTTGTGAATCCCCTCGCGAGAAGCTCTCCCTTTGGAAATTTCATCCTGCCTAGCTGCTGAGAAAGCTTACACAAGGAGGGCTCAAGGGTTTGAAAGAATGTTTATCTCATGAATCTTCATATAACTCTCCCCTCCTGTGTCTCTGACAAGTGTCTTTTTTGTACTGTCCACAGAGTAACTATAGTTGCCTTTAGCACCAAGTAACTGCACTAACAGTGAGCCAGACCATGCTGTCAGTGATTAGAGAGTTGGGTTTTAATAGTGTCAGTACCTTGATGTTTTCCTGGACTCTGAAAGGGTTTGTGATCTCTGCTTTTCTCTGCTGCATTTGCACATGCAAGGTGGGTTCACAGTGCTAACAAAGAAGACAGACAAAAAATTGCATACATTCATTGTGCATATGAACAACCACAAAATGTGCAGGCATGACAGGAGTCTGTGTGTGTGTGTGTGTGTGTGTGTGTGTGTGTGTGTGTGTGTACAGTGGACTTCGGCGTTGGGATCCTGAGTGCTACCATAGCACAGATCAGTGGAAATGGTTGTGCTTAACTAAGGCGTGGTAAGACAGAAGAAATCCAGTTCTTTGTGTATTACTCTTTGATTAAAAAAAGACATACTGGGGCTACATGGTAATATATGGGGTAATTCTGCAGTCCTTCTCTGGCCATACTCAGACGTGAATTCCAAGTTTTTAAGCATCCCCAGTTTACTAGGGCAAGCAGTGGAAACAGCAGAAACAGCAAGTTCTTAGCCCTTCTACAAACTGGGGTCTATGAGTTTGGCTATAAATGTAGCCTGAATGGTGGCTTTAAAATAACACCATTTCACTGTTATCTTGCAGAGTTCAGCAACCTTACCTGATATAAAAACATTAACTGGCACATCTGTGGGCCTGTAGATAAATTCATATCAGCTTCTGGAATGCACTTGCTCTGTTTAACTCTTGGACTGCTGTTTTCTGTAATGGGAAACCTTAAAAAATACCCAGATAATCTTGTGAAGTTTTCTGATGTGCAGGGTCAGCTTATAGGTAGTCTCTATACTATTAGTGTATCTGCATTTGTGTTATATTTTGGAACCTTTCAAATTGCAGCTTTTGATCTCAGTAATATTCGTCTTTACACTTTTCTAAATGTAAAATGTATCTGAAAGCACGGCTGTCAGCTGGGCTGGTAAGTATATTTCTTGCTGTTATCTCAAAATCAAATATAGAAAGGTTATGTATCTCACCCAGTATCTAAGGAGAAAATGGAGCTCTGGGACTTCCATGCCTTGCTTTCATATTGGAGCTGCTGTCTAAAGGTCTTTTTACAAACAGTCTGCTCCTGGTGCTGGTGATATAAAAAAGTAGCAGCCCCATGTCTAGACATAATCATCCTCCAAATACAGGTATTTCAATTTTTGCTCACACTTGCACAGAAATCAGAGATCAAAATAATAAATTTTTATCAAGCAGCATTTTACCTTCAAACACGACTGTTCCCAAATTAAATTAATTCAATTTTGGGCAAATCAATTCATGCCTAGCCTGTGGTGTTCTGTTGAGTTCAGATTCTCAAGAATCAGCTGGAAAGGATAAAGGTTGAGTAATTATTTTTATGATCGGCTGCTCATTCAATTTCTGTTTCTCTAATGGGATTGTTCAGTGTGTATTCTACCAAAAGCGGGGAAATTGGTTCAGCTAATTCCCCTCTGCAAAAAAATATGAAAACCATAACATTGTATTTAGCTGCTTGCTTCTCATGCAGGTTCTGCCTAAACTCTTGTACTGCATTTTAATCTGTGTCACTTCCTTGAGATAGTTCTGACAGAGGAAGCTCAGCTCTGACTCTCCATTGAGCCACATTTGCTGCAGCAAAACACCTACACACGTTCCTCAGCCCTGTTGCCTTCAGTGAATAAGCTTGAAGCTAAAGATAAACTGTTGCTCAAAGTTCTCCTTGCTTTGACATTAAGGGGGGGCTGTTATTAACTTGTTGCACACTGTTATTACTTCATTGATCTGCAGTGAGTAGCAAGGATTTATAGCAAGGAGGGATCTGGATAAATAGTTACCATGGGGAAAGGCAGGATGTATTTAGCCAGAATCAAAAACCTTGCAAGGATCTCTGGCAATCTATAATATTGCATTAACTAAGAAACAACCACCCCCAAAACAGGTTGAAAAAAAACCCCGAAACAACAACAGAACCACTAGGCAGGCAAGTTCAGAGCAGACTTACTGTAGCATGTATAGGGCAATAAACAAGGGTTGCCTGAATAAAAACCTTCTCTCAAATATTAGCTTGAGAGGGAAAAATCATTGAAATTAACTGCTTGAAGAAGAGGGGAAGCCAATGAAATGGCCCAGGGATGAGGAGGGGTGTACAGAGCAGAAGCTGGACACAAGCAGCTCCTCTCGTAGAAACAAATTACCTTCATTGCTGCCTGACTCCCCACCTGGGACCTGCTGATTGTGGAAACATAGCACTGCTCCCCATTTCCAACACAGATTAATGTTATTTTAGTTCCTTTTTTAGTAGGAAGAACGCTGTGAAGCAGATTTATAAAGATATAGAAGTGCTTAAGTCCCGTTGTTAACAAAATGCCTTTGAAAATCAGCTATTGTGTTCTAACTAATTTCTCTGATTATAACTTGAAATAAGTTACTCCCTACTTAAAATAACCAGTCAAGTCATGAACAGAAAAAGTATTTCCTTACTGAATTTTAAGTCCTCTTTAATTATAGGCTCTCACTGGCTTTTGAATGTAGGATCTGTGGAGAGTTCAGCACATTTTAAGATAAACCTCCTGAACAAAAGGAGGAACAAAGCACATCCTGTCAGAACAACAATAAATAAGTCTTAATCTTAAAATATGAGCCCTGGCTCAGTCTTTGCATCGCTCCTACTTCACAGGCCAAATTCTGCTGTGATTGGAGTAGATGGATGTCTTGCCCATCAGGGAAGAGGTGAAATAGAGAGAATGCTCATAATCCATGAAGAAGAACAAATCACAACCTGCAAACTCCAGAGGGTGTCACATTCTACAAAAATTATGAGAATCCTGGGGAAAAGAAGAGTCATCTCCATGAAAAAGTTAGGCCTGTGAGGACTCTGATATTCCCTGTGGTTTATCATTCCTTTGTGACTGTAGTGACAGGGTTTTGCCAGCCACAGATACTTTTTCATATTGGGAAGGTTTGCAGTGCCTGGGCTGTAGGAGGCTGTGCGTTCTTTGTCTGCAAGAAAATACAAGAAAGAGCAAGTGCTAGAACTGCCATTTCCTTAATTACCAGCTACATTCAGTTAGACTAAATCCTCTAAAAATAGAATTAATTTTATTTATCACAATAGCTTTATTTAATCTAGAACACATATGAGCAAAGCTTATTTAAAAGCTGACTAATCTTTTTAATTATTCATTGTTCTTCAGTTACTTTGTAACGTGGGTGGAAAAACACTAGAAGTTTTTTTCTTAAAGTGGATAAATCCATATTCATCTTTATCTTGGTTTTCCTGTTGTTTTTGAGGGCAGTAGCGAGTTTAAACTGTCAGCACTTGGTTATGAGTGAATTGTAGAAAATTATTTTAATTGATTTTTATGTTTTGAATAATATGTTAACAGGCAATCATTGAATTTTGCTTATGCACATAAACAAACAAAACTCATGGGAACGTGTAATGTTAAATCAGATGTTTTACATTTAGGCTCAAATCTATCTAATGACTTCTAAATCTACTTTCGTGCAGATGCACATGCAAATTGCCATCAAAAGCAGTGCCAGGGACTGCAGGGATGGCCTACTAGAATATTTTAGGACACGCCTCTATCAAGTCTTGTTTCTTAGACTCAAATTTCATTTGAAAGCAGAAATGAGTCCATTGAAGTCAGTGGAATTACACAGTTGCAAAACTGACCTCATTCCTGAAACCTTACACAGGTGAAGGGCAGAAGGAAAGCCTGGACTCCAGGTTTTCTCTACATGCCCTTGCCCTGAATGGAGAACCTGCTGGGTCTGTGGTATGGATCAATCTGGTTTGGAGGTACAGCAAAAATTCTTTGCCCCAGGATCCTTGTGGCTCTCAAGAGATGGAGCAAAGTCAGAGCAGAGTGGAGTTTGGCCACAGCCCAGGTCACTGCAGACTGTTCAGTGCTCTGCACACCGAGCAGGAGTCCCTGTGCTGGTAATTCATCAAATTAATCCCCTCTCTTCATGGCCCAAGTACTGTTAAGAGTCATTAATGTAAGGAGGGTTCAGCACTTTGAACTACAGGCTTCACTTGTGATCTCTGCTAGAATCACAGACGATGTAAATACTACAGGAAAATTCAAGGAAAGCTACATTTTCTGCTGGAAAGGAACATTTGAAAGCTATTAATTGAAAGAATCACCAGGGAGGAAAAGATCAGCTTCACTGGAAATGGAAGATATAAAAGATAAACTCTTTCCATCACTGCAGTTCAGCAGCATGCAGGACTTGAAGGCAGATGCTGTGTGATTTATTATTTTTCTGTGTGGATAGTTCATATATGGTCTTTGTAATATGCTGTAACTTTTCAAAACACATTTGTGCCTTCCCTTTTTCTTTCTATTTTACCTCCTATATAAATAACTTTTCTGTGCATTTAGCAGCTGGGACATGAAAAAACTTTTCACCAGTTAAAGATAGATATGAAATACCCCTTGACTCTATTGTGAATCTCTAATTAACAGCCTCTATTGGATGTCTGCTAAATAGGGAATATCAATCATGTAATAAGGAAATAATAAATTTATTATTGAAGCATAATGTAGCTGCTCAGAAGCACTGGCTCTGTTTCCTGTGTTGCCACTCTTGCTTTAAAACTCTTGGTAAATTGCTCCAAGTTTCTGGGTATCTATATTTGATTTCTATCCCATTTGGGGTTTGTCTACTTAAACTATTTATCAGGGTAAAGACTTTTTCTCTGGCTTTCTGTGCTTTTTTTTTTTTTTTGTGCTTTAAAACTCTGATCTAAATTTGGGATCCAGGCACTGCTGTAGTTCAGTAGTACTGACAGACAACAGTAGCAATGTCAGGATTGAAAAAGGCAGTTCCTCTGGCATTTGGCATTTAATGTAATGTCAATATGCTGAAAGATTTTAAGGAAATAGTCTGAATCATGCTGCTGTCATTCCTGAAATTTCTGTGCCAACTCAAATTGAGAGTGACATGCGTGGCTAGTATTCAAATTGAGAACTTCAAGTAAAATTGAATCAGTTTTACTAGACCCTGCATGAGACTTATGACCTTCATAGGCAGAATATCAGCTCTTGGTAGAAATTGTTCAATCAATGGTAAGGACAGAGTCTGGGGGATTTACAAGGATGACATTTGACATGACTAAAATATTTTACCAGTGGCCTCTGCAAGAATGTCTTTAAGCACATAAAGCTGATTGCAATGTGAAAAGGGCAAGACAGCAGGATGCAAAAATGCTCAATTCCTCAGTACATTACAGCTTTTACAGACCAGCTACCCTGGGGTCAGAGTGAATTGCAGCTTTGGAGTCGAGTAAGAAAGGTACATCCTGGGTCAGTGCAGGAAGAATTTTTCTTTCCCAGACTAGACCTGGAGAGTTTATCATCAGCAGAGACACCAAGAAACTTTCTATAAGGTTACAGGTAAAGGATTCTGATATCTCAGGAAGCTTGGTATCCCTCCCATACACCAAAGAACTCTTTCAGTTAAAGGCGATAGGATTCCATAACATTTGTTGCAAGAATAGGCAAAGCTGATCACTTGTGCAGTAAGTTTGCTTCACAAATTCCCTTGGCAGTTTCCCTTGGACCATCTGCTCCTTTACCTGCAGCCCTGAGTGGATCTCACCCACAGCTGTGATTCCCTGATGGGTGAAATGGCTGCAGCCCCTCCTTCCAGTGGTGTCTGGGTGTCCTGCCCGGGCTCCAGGCCCTGCACAGCTCCATCCTGGACACATCTGTCATCCTGGAAATGGGAGGATTCCAACAGAAACTGGAAATCTCACAAAGCAGCATCACAAAGACCAAATTTCTGAATTAGAACTACAGAACCAAGGGACTCCAACTGAAATATGCCTGGTCCCCAGACTAAATACAGTACAAAGGTAGCCTGCCGTCACCAGCACCTTCTGGGAGGCTGGAACGTTGCAAGAAACCACACAGAAAAATTTTTGGGAAGCACAGCACTTTCCAGTAGGTCTCTATGGATATCATCTCTCTTGATAAGCTGGTGTTTTTCAACCAAAAATAATCAGAACAATTTTATCCTCTCTAATGCTGAGCTGGTCCTGATTTTTCACTGCAGAAGACAGATGTTTGTTAGGGCTGTTCACATGTTGAGAAAAAGCACTAAAATCCATTATTTACATTCTATTTTGTTCAATCATTTGCTCTTGAGGAAAATCTGGCAAAATCAACCCCATAAAGTTTAATTTTCAAATTTTAAAAATCATGGTTTTTCTCCCTTTCACACTGCAAGTTTGCAATCTTTCTACAAGGCTGCATTTACTCTTGGGTTGTAAGGCAGTTGCTAAATGGAATCGCAGCTGTTAGAGATGGTAACATCCTACTGAGCCACCCTGCTCAAACCCTCTGATGGGTTATAATTGAAAAGAAAAAGATGCAGGCCTTTTGCTTAAGGATCCTCCTGATTCAAAAGCTGACAGGTTTGCAGGACTGGTGGCACAGGATTTTGAATTCCCTTAAATAGTTTCACCCTATAGGGAGCAATATCATTTCTCCTAATGATAGAAAATGAGGTTGGCCATGTAGCCTGGCATGATTTATGGTGGAGTGCAGCACACTATGAAGGTCTTTAGCCTTTAATTCCACCCAGACTTACAATCTCTACAATCAGAATTCTCTAAAATTAATGAATGTAGCAGCTGAATAAGGGTGAAAAG
This sequence comes from Picathartes gymnocephalus, assembly GCA_013390045.1. Taxonomy (NCBI): domain Eukaryota; kingdom Metazoa; phylum Chordata; class Aves; order Passeriformes; family Picathartidae; genus Picathartes; species Picathartes gymnocephalus. The sequence goes on from WEKY01063492.1 coordinate 7,994, forward strand.
GATGCAGAAATTATTTCCTAATGACTTAGTTAAAATGTTTATTTTAACTTTCACAAGGGACCTTTCTTTTCAAAATTAAGATTCCTCATGGAGAAACCATCTTTGGAATGGGATTAGTTAAAATATAAGAAATTATTTGTTACGTTCCTAACAGAGGGATGAAGCCTTGAAGAAACAGGTTTAACCTTCTCTTACTTTGCAGAAGGAAGACAATTTGAACTTCATCTAAATGTGCTTTTTCCCAGCCAAATGTGGGTACACTGCAGTGTTTAGGTGTTGCCAGTGAACCTGGCTCAGATTTCTTCATCACTTTGTAGGTAACAGCAATGCTGCAGGCCAGACAGTGCCACTTCTGATACCTTTGGGACTTATTTATTGCCAATGAAAAACAAATGGCTTAAATCCAGAAAGAAAATCTGGTGGAAAAGTAAAAATTGGAACAGCATTCAACTCCCCATCCTTCAGCTGTGGCTCCTCAGTAAAATTCAATTGTGAGTAGCAGCAACAAGGTGTGGTCTGGAAAACCAGCAGTAAGAAATCTTTGGTGCACAAAGTTAATATTCTTAAATATCTAATTGTAAAATAGAAAGGCATTAATTTATTCTGGTGGCTTTTAAATATGATGGTACTTAGTGATATATTGAACAAGCTTGTGAAAAGGCTGGGGGCTGTGTTGGTGTGTCTGAAAATACACACAAGGAGAGTTGAACAGGCAGAGCCATATTCTTCTGAAAATATAGCCAAATCCACAGCTATTAGAAGAGTTGCTCCCCTAAATGACTGTCTCCAAATATCCCTGTATCCTTATCCTCCACATAAATGAAGTGCAGAAAGCAGGATATGTGCAGCCCTATTGACTGGGCACTGTAGTCTGCTGTCACAAGAAGAAGCCAAGGCTGAGAGAGACAGTTATCAAATGATCAGGCAACATGGATCCTCTTTGCTTTTTCTGTCAGGGATTGAAAGAGCCAGAGAGGAGTATAGTGCATTTTTACGGCCTAAATATTCCTTGTTATGAGGGAGTCCTACCTCTTTCTTGCTAAAATGATGATGAGTCAGGCAAGTCTATGCACTGCAATGCAAAAAATATATGAATGTTGTTTAAGAAAGATGAATATCCCATTTCCAGTCAAATTCACGCTTCAGCATGGAAGGATACTGAAGGGGCCAGTCCCTACAGGAGAGAACAGTAGAGTCCCACAGTTCTGCTGCTGCAGAATTTCATCCTTAACAAAAAGCAGTCAGGGCAAAACCCATAATCTCTTTTTGGATGTACCTTCTCCAGCTCAGGTAAATTGACCTGGATGCCTTCCCTCTTCTTCATGAGAGGAATAAACACTGCCTCTGCACTGTCCCAATGGGGCAGTCAGGCTTTGTGCTAATCCTGTCCGTTATCCACTTATCATTACCTTTGCAGGTTCCTGCACTCAAGGCAGAGCTGTGTTTTTCCTACACCAGTGCACAACTCCATGCCAGCTTTCTCAGTCTTGCTTTCAAGCTTTGTGGGAATTCTAATGGAAGCACTAAATCATTTTGCTGTGTAAAGTAAGTCTGCTTTGTCTATTAGCTGTGATTAGCATTCACCCTTCCTGTTTTAAATGAGCACTCTACTCTGGGATCCCCTCTAAACAAAACATTTTGTTCATTTTAGGTCTTGCTTCCCTTTCTAATAAATAGGTACTTTGAGAGCTGCTCAGCTATCATAGCTCATTATTCCTCAAGACTGGGAGTTTATGATGAGTTTCTACAATGTCTATATAAACAATGGCTAACACAGTTGTGCAAATTGTTTCCTTCTGTACTAAAAAATGGATCATTACCATGAACTTAAAATCTGTTAGTTTATGATTTACACACTGAATTATCATTTATGAATATGAGATATGACTGTAAAAGTCATATCAATGACTTTATCAACGACAATATCAATGATAATCCCTTTGCCTTGTGCAGCTCTAGGGATCAGGTTATGAAACACAGGAAAATAAAACCCACTGAGCTAGGAAATTACCCTTTCCAGCTTCATTCTGCCATTCTAGAGACTAAACTTACCAAAATCCTGGTGTGCCTGGCAATTTCTTGTTAGTAAATGGGCCTTCAAGGTGTGCGAGTGACAAAGTGGCAGCATGTCACTGGCTGCCTTCTGCCTCCTGTCCTTGGACGGTGATCGGGAAACGCCCTCAACCATAGCATATCCTTTTCTGCAAGAATATCCCTTTGGGGCTGTGCCAGCCCATGAGGTACCAGAGCAGCCTCTATTAGATGGCTCTGTGCCATGAAACCAAGCCAATCTCCAGCTGAAGACGAAAGAGAGTGCAGAAGATTTAAGGTCACTTTACTTTACCCAGAGCTGTGCCTGCTGAGGGCACTTCAGAGCACGGAGTTGCTCCAGAAAGCTGGTGACAGCACCCATGAATTGCGTTTGGTATGGGACTGAAAATGCCATTTGAACACATTCATTTACGTGGGAAATGGTAACTGTGCTGATGGGCTGTTGCAATTAATCCCTGTTGGGAGAATCCACTGAAATGGATTCAGAAAAGGATGGGTCAAATGGAAGTATAAGAGTTTGAGGGGGAAGGGGATACTTCTTTATTTTTTAGGTTTTAGAATGCATATTTTCTCTTCAGTGATTGAAGGCAAAATAATTGAAGAATTGTGAAGTGATGAAGTGGTTTGGACAGGAAAAGAAAGTGCAGAACATCCAGGCCATGAGCAGTGGGAAGCTGTGACAGCTCAGGGAACATGAGATGTCAGAGCAGCAAGGTTTGGGCTGGGATTTTTAAAGTAACTCATCTGTTTTGCACCGGAGCAGATAAGCAATGCTTATCCGACCCATTTTGTTATTTCACTGCAGTGAAGGCCATCAGAAGGTGACTTTACTGCAGCCTGAAGCAGTAGTGAAGCACAGAGCTTCTTTGTGGCAGGTGAAGTTCAGAGCTAGGAGTGGTCACTGCTTCAGAGACCTCTGAAACTGAAGCACAAAACGCACATCTCTGCCACCAAGTCACCTGCCCTTCAAATGCCTGTGCCCATCTCTTCTAAATTCTGACCTCTGCAGTAACAGCTCCATCCTGGAACTAGAGAATTCACCATTTTGGTCAGCACCAAACAGGCCTGCTTTGGATTAAATATTTACCAAAGTGTTTGCAGACAAAGGGACTGGAATAGCTGACTGCTCCATCTCCTGCTGTTTGCACAGTAAATAACCCAGGCATGCAGCTGTCCCCTACATACACAGGTGCTTTCAATGCAGAAAAGTATAAAGCCTGATTTTGTGCCCGCCTGGGTGGGTTTCTAAGACACAGACAAGTGAACTGATTGAGGAAATATTTAGATGTCTAAGGAAACTTCCACCCTTCATTGCTCACATCACATTCAGAGAGAAAGTTCTTCCACAAAACACTTGTTTATGCAGGAGTAAAGTAATTTCTGATTGCCTAAATACTTTGGTAGGCTTAACATCAAAGTAGGCTTACATTAGAACAGTTATCGTGTAGCAAAAATTAGGTAATTGCCAGGTTGCGTGGAAAGAAACACACGGCTTGTGAGTCTCACTGCTTTTCCTTTTTAAACTGAAAGCACACCAGGATGAACAGGCAAAACTCACTGTTTTTGCACATGGCCCCAATCCCACAAGCTCAAAGAGTGCAGCCTTTTCCCACAGTGGCTCTCTGCCAAGGTGATGGGCTACTGCCGTGGCAAGCAGTGAAGCAGAAATAGCAGAACCCCTGAGATAACTCACTCAGCACTTGAACTGCTGTTTAAAAACATGTCCCCTGCTCACAAGTATATAGCAAGCTCAGACAAATCTGGCCACAGCCAAAATTTCATCCTGAAACCACTATTTGGACTAAGCTGAGGGTGGCATTAGAAGGTACTAAATATTTATTTGGGGATTCTGATGATGCTGAGCATTTTTTCTTGTGGAAGCTCCTATCCCAGTGACCATAAATGAAGAACAGGACTTGGATGGAGCATATGGTTCAGCAGATGGTGACTTGCTCCTTTTTTAACCAGGCTTTTGTGTAAATGGAGTGTGGCATGGATCTCTGTATGCTTTTTGACTTTGAGAGTGTGCATGTGTGCTTTTGGGCTTTAATAAGTATTTACTTATGAAACCATGTATCATGATGGTGGTATGGATTTTACTGGCTTTTTAAAGACTTAGGAAGTTCTTGAAAATGTTGTTTGTTCACTGATTTATGAAACCAACACTGTCTTTGCCAAAGACATATTTTGGTTCTGATTTTTAATTAAATGAGAGTAGCTGCAATCCTTGACTGTGGGACTGGAAAAAGGAAGATTTTATAAAGTCTTGATATTTTTTTTTTCTTGTTTGGTTCTCCACCATTTGTCTTAACTTTCCTCACTGCCCAGAGCATTAAGGTTGCAATGAACCTGAAAGAGGTAACTAAAGAAGGGTGACGTGTGAGGTTCACTCTGCAAATAGTTCTCTCAAGTTGTCAAAAGTTCTACAGTCCCCAGCACCTCCTTACAATTCCTGTGCTGGTGGTAACAGCCCCCTCAAACCTGCCAGCAGCACTGCTTTTGTGTGTGCTCCCTAACCCAATTTATTCAAAAATTAGATGGGTTTGTGAAAAAAGGTACTGTTGAACCATTTCAACTAATGTGCCTCATTTAGACTAATAAAGGTTAAGGAAAAGTCACCTAAACAGCCTGAGCATCAGCAAATCTGAGGCAGCATAATTTCTACCCCAGGGAATCTGAGAATTTGTCATGAGGATTAGACTGACAGTGGCAGGATATTGCACTGGCACAGCTGGAACAGAGGAGCATGTCCTTTTACTGCCTAGGAGTGGTTAAACCAACACAGTGTCTTCTGTCTTCTTAAAATTCATATTCCTGTAACTTACCTGTACCTTTACTCCTAATTTCTCATTACTTCTTCAGGCCACAGAGCAGTCTTCTAGGATCCAGCTTTGTAAGTTGGAATGTAATTGAAGGTGTTTGTCTTATCTCTCATTTCATGTAAATTCTTCTATCATCTTTTAACTTTCTGTGTTTGCTCTTTTGCTCATTATTGTCCCAGGCAGAAGATTGTGGAGGCAGAGTGCTGTTTCTGCTGCCAGAGCTCACAGGTTTTGCAGTCTGGTTTAAACTACATTTTAATATATTTTGGATTCCAAGACAAAAGACAAGCTACTTGCAGAATTGTCCAGCTTTACTTTGTCTCCTGCTTGAAGTGTTTCTAAGCTGAATATAATGAAGAACTATTCTAAGAATTCCTAAGGGATCTCTTTACACAGGATCTGGAACTGATCCATGGGTTTCAACACTTTAACCAATGCACCGTCTAATATTGATTTCCTTCAGAAGTCAAAGCAATTTGTTTTTCTTCCCTGGAGACTTTGGATTTTTACCTTTGGCTGCAGTCCTTGAATTAATATGGAAATTGAGAACATCACTTAGGACTAGTCTCACATGCAGCACAACGTGCAGTCTCAGGGAGCCATGTGTCCATTCAGGCACTCAAAGGATTCCTTGGACTCCTCTGGCAGCTGGAAAACTCACACAGCTTTTTGCTCACCCCACTCTGAGCTTCCATCAGAGGAGCAGAACACTTCATTACTTATTTCTGATCTCTTTTTTTTTCTTCCCTCCTTTCTTTTGATGACTCTTCCTCCTGTCACTGAAAAAAAGGCCAGTTTCTCTGGAAATTTTCTTAGACTGGTGAGGTAATAACGAGCTGATAACAAGCCAGAAGGCAGATCCGTGGAAAGCAGCCATCTCTCCCATCATTAATCCATAGTCACCCACAGGTGACTGTCTAGCAAGCCAAAAGTTTCAGATTTACAGCTAGAGCCTAATACCTTTCTGCTAATCAGCATTTCCAAGCTGCCAGTGAGTGGTCATTGCCTGTGTGAGGATTCCTTCCATCCCTTGGCAGTGTCAAGGCACAGTGGCTCTCACTTGCTTTATACCACACAGACCTGGAGGTGAAATGCTGGGGAATCAGGTGTCCCGTGAGGGTGTTCCATGCTGGAATTCCTGGTGTAAGCCTCAGTAGCACAGGGGCCTGAGGAGCCTGTGCTGTGCACACGTGGATTCAATGGAGCACAAAGAGACACACGGCACCACGAGAGCAGGGGCACTTGCAGCAGTACAGGTCATCAAAGTCATCCTTTTAAATGGGATCTTGTGAATTTGTCACAATGCCAAAGGAGCTGAAACAATTCCTCCTGGACACAAAGACATGAGTGCAGGCAGGATGTAACCCATTAGGATCACATCCAGCCTCGTTTGAAGGGTAAGGCTCTTGGTGGTGTTAAATGACAATCTGTTCTGAATTTATCCTGCCCATATGTCATCAGTAACAACCTGCAAAACACATCTCTCGTTTTAGATGCAAGTTTGCATCTGTTCCAAGCAAAACATGTGCCACCTCCCTATATATTTCTAGCAAGTCTATATTAAACAACACAGGAGTAAGCTGAAACAGGAAAAAATTATTTTGGTATTATGGGAAAATTAATCACAAGTCACTGTCATTTTGACCTGGATTTACATTAATACAAAATCTCAGTGGAGAAAACATCTCAAAATACTTCCCCATGGTTCCATGACATGTGCTGGGTTATTGTAGCTCAGGTACTGTCCCTTAGCAGAAACATTCTGATACTTCAGCTGTGATTTGTCCATCTGTGTTTGGTTGCTGCATCATACAGGTAAAGAGCATCTTTAAAATAATGATCAGGGCTGTGAGCAAGCTACCCCTGGATAATGAGATGCCAATAGCTGGTAAGGTTTATGAGAGGTTATAGCTTCAAAGGAATTGATTTATAATTGTTTTCTATTTTTAAATATGCAGCTGGACATCCAGTATGATCTACAGGAGCATTTGACAGGCTTACATGTTTAACTTACATTGACTAACAACCAATATTTGGGTGCTTCTATAAATCTCCCTGGCTGCTTCTCTGGATCTCTAGCCAAATAAAGGCTTTGGAAAGCCGAAACAAAAAACTCAGCGCCCAATTTTCAAAATCTCACGTCTCATGTGACATCACTGGCCTGAAATCTAAAATGCCCTTTTCTCAGGAGCCTGAACTCTTGCAAATTCCACATATTTGCTGTCATTATGTGATATATAGTTTTTCAGGAATTTTAAACTCCTATCTGAATCTGAAAGAAGTCAAGCCGTATTGCATAGAAATCTGCAATCCTAGAATATAAACATTCTAACACTAGTATTTACAATTAACTGAGGATTTTTTTACATTTACAGTGGTGCAGAAAAAAAGTAAAATTCTGCTCTAAATAAATCTTGTTGGTGCTTTGTTTGCTTAGCCTACTAATTTTCTGTGTCAAATACACTCACTTTACATTTTAAAATATCTTTTATAAGGACAGAAGTTAGGGAAAAGTCAAACATATTTTCACACATTATTGTCAAGAACAAAACTTCTGAAGGCTGGACTCTTCACACTTCTAGACTGATGCCACCCCTGTGCCTTCAGGGAGACCCTCAAAGGAAGGCAATGAAAACATAGTGGTTCTTCTGTTGTACAAAGTAGTAATATAAACAAATTTTCATCCTCTTAGATGCATCAGTCCCAGGAGGAATGGGAGAGCAAAAGTTTACTTGCAGCATCCAAGTGAGCAGCCATGTCAGACATCAGCCTTGTTGAACAAGAAGGTGCCATGAGAGCTCATCAGAACAAGTCTTTAAAGAGTCTAAATAACTGCATTTTATTCAATATTCAGAAGAGATTTGAATTTCCAAATATTTTTCTAAGGGATCTTTCTGCTGAGCTGGCACTGAAATTCCAAGTTGCAGAACCGAGGAAGTGTTTTAAGATCCAATTACAATGAAAAAAGAAAACAAATTATGTCCTACAGAAACACTGACACCAGCACAAAACTACCCAAGTGCTGCCTTTGTTAATAATGTCCTCTTTTACACTTTCGTGATATGAGATCATGCATGACGAATTTTTTCTGGCATGAATATTAATGTCTTTTAGAGTTCCTTCTCTTTCCCCATCATCCTTTCTTCCTGTTAGCATGTCAACATGAATCAAAATTAGGCCAAAATTATTTTGGTGATAAAACCTGAGCTGTGTCATAATTAAAACAATATTGCTGAACTGTGCTGCACTTTGAAATATTCTGCCAGCTTACTGAGAGTGGCTGAAATGTGCTGTACCATTCCATCCATCTGCTTCCCAAACCACAAGTCTCCCTAGTAAGAAAGATAGAGAGATGATACGAGTTCCTGGTTGTTTCACAAGGCTATAGTTAGGGCTGCAAGCTCCTATTTTTGGACACTTCAGCGACTACTGTGAGAGTTTTGTGATGAGGAAGGGAAAATTCACATCTTCCCAAATTAGCAGCATCTATGCACCCATTTTCCTGCTCTTTGTCCCATTTTGTACAAGACCAGCTGCCCCTGTGAGGGTACAAAGAGGGTGATATCTGAATGTACCCAGTGTGATGTGTTGTGGGATCTAAATGGCTCCTCACAAGAGCTTCAGGGTGTCTAAGAGCATTAGGGTTAAAGTTTGGTCTGCAATTTATTTTGTCTGTTTTGCCAGAAGTTCATTGGTTCCCTGATGTTTCTCTAAAACTAGGATGCATACTTTAAAACCAGACAATACAGTCAGAAATTTTTTTGGGAGAACTTCATAACTCAAAAGAAAGTAAGGAAACACTCAGGAAGTTTAAAAATCCCTATTTTCATATATTTAAACTCCAAATTTTGATTTTAAAATCACAGCAATTCGATTTTGTTTCAAAGAGATTAAAGGATGTTTTAAAAATAAGTAAGGACCTAGAAATGCCTTCGTATTAGATTATAAGAACGTATCAATGTGACTTGATCCAGTATAAGATTTCCTAATTCAAAATAACCCAAATGCAATTTTAGCTCAATTATATATGAAAATGTATCAAGGAATGTAGAGTTTAAAAGTTTTCAATAAATTATGTATAAAATTGAGCCATTCTGCCACTTTATTGTCACAAATGCAATGTCAAGGACACCATATTAAGACAAATTGTGGGTGAATATGGAAAACACAAAATATAATTAATTCTGACTGCTTTTAGACTCACATTTTTTCTGCCTAATTAAAATTTAACTGAAATAAATTAAAAATAGTGGAAAAAAATTGCCCCAGCAACCTGAAACCTCTTCCTAAGTTTTGTGCACTTGCTGAAGTTCCCTTCCTGCAGCTGTGTTGACTTCAAATGGATCAGAGATGTAAATGTTCCAGCAGATAAATGTGGCGTTTTTGTGAAGGTCTGAGTAGGAAAATGTGAAGACCACAGTCTCTCCTGGTAGAGTACTTGGGGAGATTCCCAGGCAGGAATAATGATGGGCAGAAGGGAGCAGGGTCAGTGCAGCTCCTCTCACGCTGCCAGAGCCCCTTGCAGCAGACAATGTGTGTCCCAGCCCAGCGCAGCTCACACACTCCAGGACCCCTTCCCACCCAGCCTGGCCTCTTGCAGTGAGATTTAGCTCTTGGTGATTCAAAATCAACACCAGTGACACCTCTTTTAATAGACAGGCCCAATCAGCCCTCCCTTCCTTCCTTCTCAAGCAGGAGCAGTTCCAGGGGTTTCTTGGTGCTCACTCTACACCTGAGAGGAGGAAGGAGCTTTGCGGCAGAAACAAAACCACCTGCAGTGAGGACGAGCTGCAGCCTAATTAAACTTAACTGTTCCCAAGTGCTTTCTTGAGAATAGTTTCTCAAAATTACCTAAACTAATCCACATTCTTAAAACCCCCTGAGGTTTTGTTTTCCTCTCGTTTATTAGCATTCTACCTTTCTAATTCCCATGATTGTGATAATGTTGCCTTTGATTTATGCTGAGGAATCTGCAAGCAAATTTTGGCCACCCAGCATTAAGGCTGAAATGCTCATCTTCAGACATCTCTCAGCCTAAGGAATGTTTTCATCTCTTGCCCACTAACATAATCACAGAGCTCTCCATCTGATAGCACAAGGAAATTGCAAGCTAAACTCTCTATTAGCAGTTTTTGAGAATAACCCGAGTTAGGCAGTGAAAGTAAAAGTTCCCACTGACTGTTACAGCAGATTCAAAGACCCAGAAAGAAAATGAAAAAAACTTTCTTGTTAATGAGAAAATATAATTGTCTATTTATATAACTCCCTCTTTATTCTGGAGAACCTCATCAGTTTGGGTTTGACCTTCTCTTTCTCCCTATTTGTTCACCACTTATGTATTTTCTGTGCAATGTCTTACAATTAAGGGGATTGCAAAAGCAGAATTAGGGACTTTCTAAGTGAGTAGCAATCTAACTATAAATGAGTAATAATCTACCACTTAGAAAAAGCCTTTAAGAGGGCCAAAGATCACTACAGTGTTGTATAATGACTGTCACAGCTGAGTTCAGGACAAGAGGAGGAGATCCCAAATGGAAAAGGGGAAATTTAAGAACATAGATAAAGTGCAATAAGAAAAATGCAATTTGGCTGTGCTGACATTTCAATATGAGCACGTAATAAGAACTCACTGGAAATTTTCAGGAGGAATTTGTTTCCTTTGGAAAATGCTGATAATGTCAACCTCCAAACCTTTGACTGTGTTCTACGGCACTGCCCTCCCCAGAAATCAGACAGGGCAGAGAATTCTGCCACATCCTGCATTGCTCAGGCCAGAGCTCACCCTTTGCCCAGCTGAATTTTTTCCCTGAATTTCAGGCATGGAACAGAGATCCATTCTGCGTGCCAGAATACAGAATTATTCATGCCTCCCTTTTTCAAGCCGCTGTTAAAAAACCAGTTTAGGTTCTCCCATCCCCCATCTCACATCATCAGCACATTACCCTCTGCTTTGTGGGCACATCCTCATGATTCCCCCACCCTGTCCCATGTGCTCCAGAGTTCTGTGTTCTTGGTAACAAATGGGATTGGCCGCACACTGAAGAGCTCCTGGCCTGGAGAGTTTCACAGGGATGGGCCAAAAAACTGCTTCTCTGTTATTGAAATCTGAAGGGAATTTTGCTCCAATTTAGTAATAATAATGAGAGGAACAATAATAATAATAATAATAATGTTTATCTTGACAGGAAATATTGAAACTTATATTTCCATTAAGAATTGCTTGCTTGCTTGCTTGCTTGTTTGTTTGTTTGTTTGTTTGTTTAAAAAGAATAAAATATTGTTTTCTGCAAGAATTATTTCTTTGGTCTCATACCACAAAATTGAGCTTCTGTTTTTCTAACAATCAAGTCTTCAGACGTTTAGTCTTCCCAGAGATTCAGAGGCCTTGACCATGTGTGTGTTTTATTTAACTTCAGGAACAGGTTATGGATTTTATGAAGCCTGATTGATGCATATACTTAGCCCTTGCCCTCGTGTTTCATTTCATTAGTATTCCATTCATTTTCCCATGGCTTTAATGAACATATTATTTAAGGCCCTATTTATATCACAGAATTGCACTGGTATAATTTAATAATGAGTTTCATCTAAGATGGTTAAACCATTGCAGAAAGTCTCAAGTTTCTTTAAGATCAAGTGGTTTATTTTGTTTAATTTTATTTGAAATTGTTAGAGGTATTTTAATCTAGTTGACAACAAGCTACTCTTCTCAGTGAATAATAGGGTATTAAATCTTTTGCTTTGCTGTAATTTCACTGGTAGGGAATCTGTTTATCTTATATGACTGCTGCTTTCTCATATAATCATCCTTTGTACTCCAAAAGTGTAAAGAAACTTACAGATTCTCTTGCTTCAGATGATCTATTTGAGAATACTTGGCCCTATAAAATAAAACAGCTGTAAAAAATCTATTTTATCTGCTTGGCTGCCAATTTTCTGTTTAGGTGAACCTGAGTAGTCATGTAAAGGAGGTTTTTTTCCATTTCAAACATATATGACAGTGGCCTTCTGAACCTTATCCTAAGCAATACAAGATGTATCTAAGCATTGTATTCTGCCCTTGAAATGTGGATTTATACAAAGAGGTAACACTTCTGCTCACAAAAGCAAAGCCTGGTGCCATCTGCATTAACAATCACTCTCCAGGCTTTGCTGAGGACCTCTGATGCAGCTCTTCCTTGTGCTCTTATAACCTCAGAGTTTGGCAATTGAGAACCTCATGGAGAAGGTAAAGTGGAAGCAGTTGTGACCCTAACTGGTTTATGGACACCTCTGAACCCACTCAGTTTGCTCATACAGAATGAACATTTTGTAGGAAAAAATGGAGATGAGAGACAGAAAGAAGATAAACACAGACTTATGCATTGAACACACTACAGGAGATTATTTTTCTTATTTTTCTATTTCTCAGCTGAGTAGAGCTGCATCCCACTAAATTCAGTTTATGCTTAGCGGGATTCTCTGTGTACTTTGATCAAAATCACAGGAAACCACTAAAAAGGGTACAACTCTTTCCTAGCACCCCCTGTTATTTTGACTGGCTTTGGTCTCTGAGGCAGCTGTTACTTGAAAACTTTAAGAAATAGAGGTATAGCTAATAGCAAGGGAGCCAAAACTGGGAAATTCTGAAGATGCAAGAAAGAATTTTTGATAACAAAAAAGACTATAACTTTATGTCTTTAAGACAAACGCTAATATTTACCAGTTTTATGTAACATATCTGGCACATTAGGTTCCACCTAGCTCAGGAGGATAAATTTCTGTGGCAATGCCAGATGCTCATTTTGAGTATCTGGGTTCTTTGGGAATCTGAACTTCATTTTCATGTTATGAATTGACCTGAACACCAGTAATGTTCTTTTTGAAATTCTTCAACACATCAAGGTATTGCAAAGGTTTTGAACTCTGCTCTTTTCACTGAGGTTTCTGACCCACTGGAGGGTTTTAGGCAAGGGATTTCACCTCTGTATACCTCAGCTTCCTCATCTAGATATTGAGGGTCATCATATTTCTGTATATTACTTTGAGACCTAATGATTGCAAGTGCTGTACAAAGACAGTACTATTTTTATAAGTAATATTTTGATTTTTCTACAATACCTCTGCCTTGTTAATTAAAACAGTTTGGTTTTATTTCAAAGTGATAAGAGACTTAGAACAGGGCAGTTTGTGGACATACAAGGTTCACATTTTTGTTATGTAATTGTTTTTTGTATGAATTTATACGTCTCTTTGGGGATTTCCTGTATAGAAATACTTCCTGAAAAGTTCATAGCTCTAACCTCCCTTAGGCTGTAAATTTTTTTTATTTTTCTGTGCAGCAGGTTGGACTGTGGGCACCTAATGGTATTCCTAGAAGCTTGTTTTAATAATTTCAGAGTGTTGATGATATTTTTAATATTTTTAAAGATGCAGACTATCAAAAAGTCAGATATTAAAGTACCTAAAGAAAAAATATATATTCTATGTCTCCTGCAGACAATAATCTCAATAAAATTCTAGCTCTGAGTCAGGTAAGATTTACACTGTTCCTCTTCACAGCCGGAGAGAGGGAGCTTTTGCCTGTAATTAGATGTGAGGAGCTGGACTCCTGTTAAGAGTTATCTCATCAGCAACAGAGGTGAGTTCTTGTTGCTGGCATCTTTGCTCTTCACAGCTGGGCCCCGGCGTTAACAAGATGTTCTGGAGGTAAACAGTGCCCTGGTGACATGAGAGGGAGCAGGAACAGCAGCAGAGGTGTCCCAGGTAACCCTGCCCAGCCTCGGGCTGCTCTGATCAATCAACAAGGACCTGGAGAGCCGCAGCCAGGAGAGTTTGGCTCTTCATCCCTCTCTGATGATTTCCCCTCTGCCTCATCATTGGCAGGTTTTAGTTTCGACCTAATTAGATACCTGACTCAAAGCATTTAAGCATTGGAGCCCAGGCATGCAAGCAATTAATAGTAGATTTATAAATGTCACTGGCTGGTCGCCTCATTGTTGTGGCACACAAAAGGCTATTCTGAACTCTGGATTCCTTAAGGCACAAAATCAATGAGTAAAATGGTTTAAAAAATACGAGCCTATAGAGTTTTATGTCCTTGTGGTTCTTGCCAGAGTAAAATGCATTAATTCCCTGGGGAATTGTGGGGATCACACTAATTTTCTCAAGAAAAGAAAATTTGAAAGCCTTCAGCAAGAAGTCAGGAAATAGCACTTTGTATTTTATGCTTGGCCACAATAAAAATATTTATTCAGTGGAATAACTGTAAGAGAACATTTTAAAAGCTTTTCTATATACATTTTTCCACCAAACTTGTGTCAAACAGAGGCTTGTGAACCACCTGAAATACACATTACAAAAATATGTACAGAATGTACAAGGAAATGATACTTTGAGATACAGGAAACTTCTGAGTTGATTTTTTTCTTTTTCTGTTTCCATTGTGACATTTGAAAGTCCAGGTATGACATTCATGGTTTGTGAGGGTGAATTGGCCAGTGACACTCACAAGTGGCTCTTGAATTTGCTGTTGCAGGAAACAGCAGACAAAGGGAAGCAGCAGAGTCTTTCAAGAGATCAGCTGTTTGATCTGCTGCCTGGTAAAATCTCCAGGCTCTATGCCCTGCTCTAACCTGTTTCTTATTACCTGTTGTTGAAGCTAGTTTTGAGTTGGTCAGCAATTATATATTGTGTTATTTGCTACAGATCTAATTAAAATTATACTGGTGTAAGATCTAGTTATGTTTTTTACCTTGGAAAAGTGTTTGCCTGAGCTGAAATAGGGGTAATGTGGAGGCCGCAGTGTGATACATTTCAGCCTTACTTTGCCACCTAATACCAGACTCCTGAGACCAGCTTTTCTCAAATGATTCTTTTGCTCTAAGACACAGGCCTCAAATTCAGCACTGAGCTGAAATGGCTGCTGGCTAAAAAAGTTATAACTTATGCAGATATCCACTGAAACTGGATTTTAGAGAGAACATTCAGTTCATACAGAAAGGAACACCAAATTACACCTCATTAGTCATGGGTACAGTTTCATGTAAATGTTTTGAAATAAATATAATTGTGAGCTAATGCATTTGGGATAAAATCACTGCTGTCCCAAGTGCTGTGACTTCAGTAGTGTTTGCTGTCATCAAATTCTGACCTTTCTATACCAGTATTATCAGAAAAGTTTTTAAGAGTGATGTAGGTTTTGGAATCCATGGGGATTTCAGCATGTTTTGAGGAGGTCCCAGAACACTGCTAAACACATTCAGAGAAAGATCACAGGAGAATGCAGAGACCATTCCTTAACAGTACATTCCTGTTCAACATCACTTCAACATATCCTTGATCCAGAGGCTTACAGATTACATTATCATATATCTTGATTTCTCCTGATTTCTTTTGTCCTGTGTGTGATGAAGTCTGTAGGTTCTTTTGTTACATCTGACACAGAAGAGAGTCCCAGCCAGGAAAGAACTTTCCATGCTCAGGTGTCATGAGGGGCCCATCTACACCCCACAAAGAAGTGGAGAGCAGTGAAACTTCTGCAACACAATCTTCCTGAACAAGTGAGTCTGCCTGAGAAGCTGGTGTTTTTCAGTACCTCAGATGTGGCACCTCACCAAAGTGGTTTGGCTGGTGTCAAGCTCTCAGTGCTGTGTGCACATTCATTTGTATGCCAGTCACAGTGATGGGTTCTCCTGACAGAGCACCAGCTGCCATGGAGAGCTTGCCTGCAGGATTTCTGTGTAAAAGGCATATCACAATTGAAAGATGTATCATAGATCAGACTGTGTATTGATAGGAGGATCCTGAATTATGTCACAGCCCATATTGAGCCATGGGGCAGGTGTTCCCAGGGGATTGGGTGACAGGAACCAACCACAAGTGTCACCCAGTGTGGTCACACTCCAGGAGCAGCTGCACAGTCTACCAGCATCACCTGGTGCAGGCTCTGGTCTGGGATTTCTGTGCTGCATCACCTGGAGGCACAGCACAGGAGATCACTCGTTTTTCTCCCTTGGTGTTTGGCAAAAACAAATAATAGCTGGAAGTAAAATGGTTCACATAGGTTTATTACCCTTGAGGGAAACAAATCACAAAAGGGTAGATTGAAATTAACTGGGTTGAACACAAGGTAAATCAATAGGCTTATACCAGGTTCACAAAAAGGGAGGACTTTCTTCTATTCTGTAACCTTTTGTGAGGACAAGTTTGAGGAAAAACACAAGAATGAAGAGTGAAGATTCTGAGCTCTAGCTGAATAGCAGCAACCAGATGTTTTTAGCAGGTGCTATAAGCCCTAAACAGTGGGATTTTGCTACATGGAGCCTTATTTGTCTAAATCCAAGAAAGGACTTAGTCTAAGGCCAGATAGGTGCAGGTGGTTACAGGCATTGCTTCCAAAGCTCAGTGGCATCTCATTTGCCCTGGTGGGAATGTAGAAGGAAAATTTCTTCTCAACAGACAACTCATCTAAGAATAACTCCCTTAAACAGATTTTCAGGCTTCTTTTTGTATGTGGATATTAAGCAGAAGTAGTTTATGACTACTGAGACAGATTTTGTTATTCGGAATTTGCATTTTAAGTTGAACTGAAGCAGGAAAAAATTCCCTCTAAGTTATTTTCCTCTACTTTTAATTGCCATTTTGAATTTAACTTCTTGATTTCAGGTCACTATCCAGGGCAGTTTATACTATGGCTTCACAGTGTATTATAGCAATGACTACAGCTGCAAGCTTGCCAGATCTATTGCTGCAAGCAGCAGTTGCTGCAGACCTACCCTATTACTAAAAACTGATTGAAATATGAACAATGAAATTATGACTATGAGGTATAAAATTGTCATCTGTGCAGTGAATCATACTCATTTTCATAAATATATCTATTCATATATACACCAAAATCACAGATGTTTCCATTCCTGAAATAAGATTCAACTGCTATGATACCTTTTAATGTTGCCAAACAGTTGTTTGTTTCCTGAAGCTAATGATGCGTCAAGAGTAACATCAAGATGCTGGGTCAGAATAAGGTGATTAGTTGTACAGAAGAGATCACTTGTAGCTCCTGGGAAAATACAGTCACTAAAAACAAAGACAAAGGAGTAAATCCCATGTTAATGAAACCTCCTGCATGTGCTTTAGATGCACTCTGGATGAGTTATGGAAAAAGTATAGAAAGAAACAGGGAAGCAAATAGTCCATTTCTTGGAGGTCTTAGAGTCTTGATGAAATGCAGAAAAAATTGAATTCAACCTGGAAAAATGCCAGTTAATCACAAGCAAAAGAGTTCATGCTGTACATACTCACTGTGATGGACAAATTTGGGAAGAAGTAACATGAAGGACTGAGAAATTGTTGGAATGCCTGTGCCCATGCAGCATGAATAAGGAGGCATTGCTTATCTCCACATAACTCTGGCAGAATACATGTGTTTTCAGGTAGCTCATTACAACAAACAAATTGAAGGTCATTCAGTATAGGGCAGAAATATCTACAGAGGGACTTTCATATAGACTAAAAGGGAAGATTGGAATGGATCAATATTTATAGGCTGGTGAAAATATGGTTAAGTGGTTGAGAACAAAGAATTTGCCAACAGTCTACAAATGGGATAAGAAAGAAGAGGAATTCTTTAGAATTTACTAAGGCAGAAAGAAGAAAGAAATTCAAATTTAAGCTGAACACTAAGATAAAAATTCTGATACAGAAATGAACTTGTAAAAATCTCACAGAGAACTATTTGAACCTCACTGCTTGAAGAACTGGACACAGTCTTGACTAAATATATTTCTGGGAATAATTCGTTTCCATTAGTATCAGGACATGACCTTCTCACCAACTCCCATTAATCTGCATTGTGTAAGCGCCTTTTGAGGCAGCAGCAGGGACTGGGCTGACTGTTACTGCTTGGCTGGGGGACAATAAACTCCAAACAAGTGCACCTCAGAGCCATGGCAGGGCCTGGGACCAGTCCCATCTCCCAGATGAGACTGTATAGATCTACACTGAGTGAGTATCCCCCAAAGACTTTGAAACTCTATGTCATTTGTATTAGAAAAAGATCTAAAGTAATTAACTAATTAATCTATAATAATTCCAAAGTGAAATGAGATTTTTAAAATAATGTCTGTCTTTCTTGTTTGGGAGCTAGCAGATTTTGTCTTTCTTTCTGGATTGACTTTTTGATAACTCATTGACATTCTGTTCTGGTCCCAAGGGATTTTCCTCATGGGAGCACTAAGTGTCTCACTGTCTTGCCAGGGCTTCAGTCAAAGCTCCTGACTGTCATTTTCTCTTTCGTCTTTTACCATACTGTGCCAGTGGGACCATCTTCACCAAATAGGCTCAGTTGCTTCTTCAGGAAGGAGGTCTCCCATGGGCTAGATGGGTCTGTCTAACTTGGACACTCCATTAAGGAATATTCTCAAATTGAAAATGCCCAAATCAAACATTTACTGTCCATGGCAGCCTCTCATAGCACTCATATCCCACCTCTAGTTCAGACAGGTTCATATAAAATTAAAAGCCTCCAGACTGTTTGGTATCATATGTGAAAGTAGTTGTGACCTCAAATCACAGATAATGCAGGTAAAAAGTACTAAAAGCCACTGCTGTACCTGGCACTGGCAACTCTGTTGGAAGTCACAGTTAAGTGTGTCACCTAAAGATGAATCAAACACAGATTTTCCACAGGAACCTTTGCAACCCAATAAGAAACATAAGGTGTGGGGGGGGAAGTTTTTGCTGTTTGCGTTCATGTGCCAAGACTACACTGCACGTTCACATTAACATTATTATTAAATTTAGTAAATAAAACTCTATGCAATTGTATCCGAAATCATCTGGGGTGAGTATCATGGAGCAGCACAAAAAGAGCACCAACTTTATGGTGATTTTGTGTTCTAGGACAGTTGAAGAGACTATTTTCATGGACAGCATCTTTTTAGTTTTCCAGTATGTTTTGTCCTGTAGAAATATCCTCTGGTGTGTTTTGTTGGGGATTTTGTTAATGTCACTGTGGAAGTACAGTGTGTGCCTGGGAGCAAATAATGACTCTTAAGATGATTAACATGTTATTAAACTCTGGGATAATTGCTGTCCTGTCAAGTCTCAGCTTGTGTATTTCATCAGCCCCATGTGACGGCGCTGGACTGCTCATTGCTTTCTTTGATTTAAGGAGAGTATTTTTCATGATCAGTTGCTGAATGTGACCCCTTTGGGACTGCAAACAGCATAAAGAAAACAAAAGTGGGTAAACATTGCTAAATCACCATAAAAAGTAATACTGTTTCTATACCAGTAAGCCTAACCTGACTTCTCATGTGGCAACCTATGCTATAGGTGGGATGGGTAACAGTGAACAGCTAGGGCATAACCAAGTGTGAACTTTGCAAGAAATACAGATAATTCTGCTTTTCAGACTGGCTAATATACAAGCACCTGCATGATGCAACGGACCTGCGCCATTTGCTACAAGTGCTTTTGCATTGGCCAAAGAGCCAAGCCCGAGTTTATGCCAGGGCCTTGAGTACATGTCCTTATGGAGTTTAGTTGGATGAGTTACAGGGTTTATGGGCTGAGCTCAAGATCATCTTCTTCACTGCCAAGAACTACTATAAAGAAAACCAGAAGTGAGGTCCTGCACCTGCTTTCCCTAGGTAGTTGCTGTTAAGCTGAGGGTTTAATATCATTTTCCCCATGTTATTCTGCAGCCCTGTTGTGTCTGCACTGAGCTCTGGACTCCAGACTTGAACCTAGACCCAAACCTNGACACAAACCCACTGGCTGCTTGTCCAGCTGGAGCTGCCTCATCCCTGATGGCCCACTGGGCAACCACTGGGCTGTGTTTGACCCTGGTCACTGTCCCCAGCCCTGATCCTGATGTTCTTGTCATGCTCACCTTCTCTCCACTCACAGGGGGCCTTTGCTGCTCTTGCTTTGGCACTGTTTTGATTTCATGCATGTGAGTAACTGGGTTAACTCTGCTTGGTTTGGGGCTTTCAAATAAAATGAGTGAAGGGCTGTAACAATTGCTTTCCAAGGTCCATCGTGTTGCATAGTCAACAACTGAAACCAAACTCGTAAGTAATGGTGTATTTTACCCCAACAGAGGAGTGAGACCAAAAGCAGATAAAGATACCCTGTGAAGGGGTACATTCAAACTACAGTTCACCTCCTGAGAGACTTTGATTTCTACCACCCTGCTGTTGCCTCTTTTCAGCTGTGAGAGCCACTGTACAAGAGAACAGTGGCTTTCTCCACTGAAAAATTCATTTGTTTTGTTTTTTGGGTTTTGCCAGGGAGCCAGCATTTAATCACTAAGATGTGTCATGCTGCTAAGCTGTGTGACAGCTTGATGCACCGAGGGATGCTCCCCACTGAAAATGTAAACAATTTATACTGTGTATTTTTCCATCTAAAGAATCTACAGATTTTTGCTAATAACGGCTTTCCTTTTTTCCTGTAACAAAACAGTGTCTGCATTATTTGCAACTACAAAAAAAGTGTCTGCATTTCCATTCTGGTATCAGTAAAGCTAAACAGCTCTTGTACTCTTATCTTACTTTACAATATATTTTTCTTCTCTGTGATCATTATTTTTAAGTACAAGGGCTATAATATGTTTTCTTTGGGAAAAAAAAAAAAAAGGATTTGTATATCAGACTAGCCAGGCTGCTGCCAAAATGACTGTTTCATCTCCCAGCTGTGTGAGGTGCAATTTCTGAAGTTGAATATAGAGTTATGATCAATTTTAGGTACCAGCAGGAACTACTGCTCAGAGTCTGCCATTACATCTTAGAGTTCCACAATAGCCCTTGTTATGTTTTGATACCTTCATATTTACCAAAAATATTGTGTATCCAACTCTACTTTCCCCTATCCTTTCCCTGTCATGTATCCTCCCTTTACATGCCGCTGGTAGAGTGGTTTTTTTTTTTTTTTGATAGCACTTTGCCACAACTGATTTGTCAAAGACTCTCTGTAGTTTCTGACCACCTGACCCTCTAAATCATCCTCACATGAAGGCACTTCTAGCTCTGGCTAGGGAAGGCTTTTCCTTTTATCCTGGCACTGAATGCTGAAATAACCCCCACACTGAGGGGAAAATCCCTTCCCCCTTTTGAAATTTCCAAACCTCTGTGGGATTACAGGAGCCAGAACTCTCTTTGGATGCTGAACTTAATTTAAATTCACCAATTTTGAAGAAAAACTGTTCTTCATATTTTTTAGATGTACTTTGTGATCACTCCTAACACAAGGAAGGCTTTTCCATCTTTAAAGAAGTGAAGTGGTAAATTTGCATGATGAGATTACAAACCAGGTTAGAGAGGTGAAAGATAAAAAAATAATAACAGAGTGCATTGGAGGATCTGACAACAATCTTTTCCTGGCTGCCACTAGAATTTCTCAGAGGCACGTCCTGGCAGGGGCTGGGCAACTAGGCAGTTCAACCACATCAGCTTGAAGTGTTACTTTTTAGGACCAACCTTTTCCTGGGCTATTAACCTTCTGTTTAAACTTTCAGTTGCATGTATGCTATCTGGCACTATCCAAGCCTTACAGTATTTTTGAAAGTGCTACATCATTTCCTTGGAGCTTCTCAACTAAGGAAACATTGTATTGGAGCTTTGATTAACCTCGCTGTCAGTGAAGATACAGATTAGAACTCGAGTAGCCTGAATTGTGCTTACAAGGATTTTGTCGGTGCCTTTTTATAGACAGTATGTTGACATTTTGTACGTATAAAAAATCTGGATTTCTTTCTCCCGCTTACTGTTCTCCTACGCACGTACACACAGTCTCCCATGTATATATTTGCCAGTTGTAGGAGGATCCGGTCATCACAATTACAAGAGGGGAGTTTTAGACACCAGTGTTTTAGATTTGTGTATTTATCTCTCACTCCAAATCAACTCAGCACAGAGCTACATCTGTAATTAGTTGCGACAGCAAACAATTCCATTTGCATATGCACAAACTTAATTTGCGATACAGTAATTATCATCCATTCTTAGGCCAGGATCACAAAGGTATTTAGATACTTAACTTACGTTTTTTTGATAACTTCTTAGGTACATCCTGTGATTTTAGCTGCCAATATCTTTAAAAACACAATTTGGTATCAGTGTTGTAAAATGTGCTACAAAAGAGAGATGCATGGAATGCATAACTTGCATTTCAGGTTGTCTCTACATATGATTTGGGACACAGTGTTGGAGGTCGGGGTTTTTTGGTTTGGTTTGGGGCTTTTTGTAAGAGAGCAGTTCTGGTCCTTGCAGTACTTTTGGCAGGGGTCCCTTACTTCTGCTCTAAGTCATGGCCATTACCTTCACACATACACACCTTTATTTCAGAGAAGTATTTTTTTTTTTCACATTTCAAGCTACCTCCTCCTGTTTCTGCTTTAGATTTTAATCTGTTTCAGAGCCTCTATTCCCTGTGATTATGTATTTTGTTCAACTGCCTTAATAAGAAAAGAATCGAGAGGAAATCAACAGCTGTATATTTCTTATATCCCAGCCAAACCATGTCTGGACTTTGGCACTTGATTGCACTGATGTGTTTTGATTAAATCATAATTATAGACAGAAGGGCAAGCAAAAAAGTTTAGTTACCAATTTCTGTCTTTCACACTTGGCCTGAAACCTGCTGAAGTCAGTGGGAGTCCAAAAAGTCTCCACCCAAAATCCCTCAGAGGAACAAATCTGCCCATTAAACCAGTGGCAGTTGTTTTTGTCTCAGCCTTTGTAATTTCTTCTCTGAGCCAAAAGGCAGACTGAAACACCAGGCAACAAGTTTTACTTAAAGATTTAAAAAGTTTTATGATAGAAACTGGAAACCTTTAATAATAAATTACAAACCTAAAGATAATTATTAAGTTCAGAGCAGATATAATTTTTTTCATGGCTTGTTAATTTACTTTCAAATCATTCCAGCTTTCTGGATTTAACACTGTGAGGAATTCACCAAATGTTTAAGCAAACAAATATCATATACATACATCAGTTTGGCACTCCATGGTTCCATCTGGCCTCTGCTTTTGGTTGATAGGAAAAACAAACCTGATCTGTTGAGAGACTAATGAGTATCTACTTATGGCAGTTACTTATTGGAATTATATCGACCAGATAATTCTGTAATTAACTTCTCTTTCTGTTTCTAAAAGTATTCCTTAATGACTGTATTTCCAAACAATTCTTATTGAGATAAAAATTAATTGGAAATCATATCACACCCATTCAGCTTATCATTTTTAATGAGAGTTTCACCTGCTAAAGACAAAAATAATTTTGGTACATTTTATTTGTTTTCAAGGTATGCTCATGCATTAAATGGGAGCAAACATGAAGATAATTAATCTCTATAGTGAAAGTGTATTGCCAACTGTTTAGCTCTTCGTAAGTTAATTAAAGCAGTTTCAACTTTTTAGTTTTAGTGTAGTTTAAATAGTGAAAAATTTAAAAGAAATGAGAAGGCTGCTAATTAGTTTGTGATGATGATTACATGCGTGGTTCATTGCAAGCAATTGAGAAAACTTCTGATTTTTGTACATTGCTCATTAGGCAGTAGTACTGCACATGTTGCACAACTAGAATGTTAGAGCAACTGACCATGAGATACATAAATAAGTAGGTTGTTTTACCAGAAATAGAAGAACTCCAACTGATTTATATCTTCAAAATATTTTTAGAGACTTCTTTAAACAACTTTTGAAAGTTCACACATGTTCATGTGACAGTTATAGAGATGCAAATTTCTGGAAAAAGAATTTTATAATGAAAATATGAACACTGCTTTACTACAAACAAGAGACTTACCAACCAAGAGAAGTTTCATGCTTAAAGATCTCCTTGTAGTGCTTGCAGCAAAGTTGCCTAATATTCACATTGTATTTTGCTACACCCTAGAAATGTAATTTGGGGCTCTAAGGAGTGATCTACTCTGCTGACAGGAAAGTTTTGATGTTGCTTTATGGTGAAATCACTCTAAAACTTGAAAACCAGGATGAATCTCCCTTGCTATAAAGCAGGAAATACTGTCAATCTGTGGGGTGTTAGAAGCTGGAAAATCCATGAAAACCTCACGAAAACCTGTCTGCTCAGCATACTTGCTGCTGAGCCCCCATGTATCAAGGGAATTTGCTCTGCAGGCAGGATTTCTAGATGTATTGCAGGCTGTACAGGCAGACGTGTACATATTGTCTGTGTCATGATTGCTACAAAGTTGCCTGACTGGGGTTCCTGCCAAATAAGCAAACTTCTGTGTATTAATGTGTTATAANTGAAGTTGCCTGACTGGGGCTCCTACCAAATAAGCAAACTTCCATTCACCACAGCTTGGTTTTCATATTTAGGGTAAAAAAACGTCAAGGGCAATGTTTCCTCCAGTAACCTTTTCAGCTTCACCTGAAACCTTTAAGCACTTGTCACTACTCTGCAGGCACAGAACGCTGCACTGGGTGCACAAGCTGAACTCAGCGTACAAAGGCTCAGCAGTGCCACTGCCTGCAGCCTGACAGAAATCCACAGGACTCAGATGGGGGTCTCCATTGACATTTCTTAACCATTATTTTCATTGTACTACTGCAGAGTCCAACTGTCGATTCAGAGCCCAGGCAGTTTCCACAGTCTCTCTGTGCATATTTCTAATATGCAACTGACTATTCTTTGTCTATGTGTTTCTAGACATCTGAAATGTGCAAAGGTCCTTGACACCAAAAACAGGTGCTGAGCACTCTCCAGGTAATTCTACATCACTGAAACTGTACTCTCTTACAGACCATGCCAAAGCTGGACTGAACAATGAACTCGTTACAAAGGGAAATGCTTGAATGGGCATGGCTTGGGTTGCTCCATCACTCTGAGTTTGAGGTTGCCTTCACACTTCCTCCATTCCACCATAAAATCTTTGGTGATTTTATGTGCAGACATCATGTTTTCCTCACAGTAGGGCTATTAACTGGCTAGCAGTTATTCTGTGCTGAAGGTCCCTTCATCAGTCTTGAGCTAAAATAATATCTTGGATATGGGACAGTCTCTTTGCTGCTTCATAAATTAGCATGTCCAGGCAGCAGGACTGTTTTTGGCAGAATTTTCCACAAGTCTAACACAGCTGGAAGTACAACTCTTCATATTCATTCTCATTACTACTATTAGCTTCCTCTTTCTTAGCCTAAAGGACATATTTAGTTGGATATTTCACTCCTGTTTGCAACAGGGTAGAATTTCTCTTCAAATGTGCCCAAAATTTACAGAGAATAATACTTTGAAATGTATGATCTTGGAGAATCTAATCTTTTTGTCAGTGATAGAATGTGGCTCTGGGCACAAAATCTTTTCCTGCCTGAGATTTTCTTGTAAGTTTCACCAGTGATATTGGATATTTGGAAATATTTGAGAGGCAGCTTGACCTTGTTGCATTCAAGCTGTGTTCACTGGATTTGGATGAAAATCTGCTTAGTATTTCACAAACCCACTTTGAAGTTCTATCACGCCTATCAGCGTATGGGTTGTTCAGGGGCAATACCACTGCGAGTTTGACCCTGGGTTCAAAGTAGGCGTGGTGTAAATTAATCATATTTTTATTGTGGGAGTTAAAGGCTGCAGGATGGATTTTTGTGAGCTGCCTTTTAGCATGCACTGACCTGAACTGTCAGAAGATCTACACTGAAAGTCTGGTTTCAAAGCATCTGGAGTGTTCCTCCTCCAGCACGGTGAGATGTTGGCTTTCTCCTGCAGAATCAGGACACTCCTGCCCACCCTCTGTTTACTTAGCAGATGGGATCAGGCACGACTCATCCAGGCAGCTCCTAAGTCAATGGAACAGAGGATTAACAGCATATGGACCATGCCCCATCCCCAGACCTGGTGTCTCCTGAGCAGATTATATAGCCCTGGGTTTATTCCATACTCTTCCAACTATCATTATTCCTGCCTGGACTGTGGTGCCAGCTATTCCCTTTTATCAAAAGCATTTCCTATTGGGTAACTAAAGTAAGGAAAGCAAAGAATTAAAAGTAGAAAACTTCCATCACTGAAAAGATGCAGAAGTATTTTTAAAATCACAGTGAATACCCAGGAAATATCCTGTGAGAGAAAAGGATGCAAAAGTTTGTGTGTGCCCCGGGTGAGGTGGAACAATGTACAATATGTCAGTTTTATGCTGCTTCTCAGTTCATTACCATAACCTGAAAAATAGGAACAAAAATTACATGTTCATGCACACATATTCAGCTCTGGCAAAGCTGTTTCTGAAGATGAAATTGTTTGGGGTATTTTCAGTTTGCTTGATTGAGATAATTTCAGAATGTTTTGGGCCCAGTTAAAGAATGGATCACTTTAAGTATGAAGTTAGCTCTCATGTTCAGGGGCAACTAATCTACCTTCTGTGTATTAATGTGTTATAAATTACTGAATTTCCTGAAATGCAATTGATTCTATACAAAGAAGAAAATATCTGTAAGAAGAATCTGTTGTTGTAGGTGGTTGTGCTTTTACAGTGATTTTTGCTGCTAAGTCCAGAAGTTGTAACAAGTCTTTATTCAAAATGTCTAATTTCTTGTAAATTGTGTGTGTATCTGCATATGATACTGGAGAAATGCTTACACAAGCACAGTTCATGCTTCAAACTACGTTGTTTTTTTTTTTTCTTTTTTTTTTTGTATTTGCTAAGCAACACCAATTAACTCTTACTCAAAATACCATTCCCTCAAATAAAACTGCCACTATTTGCAGTTGTGCTGCACGGCTCAGGACACTGCACTTGCCACAGAACTCATCCAGGAAAGGCTCCTGTCTGCACTGGATCCATGCAGGTGCATTAACCTTCCCATGTCAACCTGTGTCTAGTCAGTCTTAACGTCTAGAAATTTCCATCCGGTGTTAATGGTGTTTTCTGACCATGGTAACCGGCAATCTAAGAGCACACCTGGTCTCATACAGATCAGGAAGACTTTAAATCAAAATCCTGGCAGCTGTTTGGTGCATAGTAAATGTTGTGCCTCCTTTATTTTCTTTTATATTAAAACATGGGGACATGAAATGGAACTAAAATATAAATTTGCCCTTCCAGTGTCTTCCCCAAGTCTGCTACACCAGTGATACTCCTGCTGGTTTTGAACTGAGCTTCTGAGACCACAGCCTTTGATATGATCCTTGCCCTCTCAGTCATGCTGCTTCCTAGAGGAGTCTGTGTCCCTGATCTGCTGACAGCCAGATTGCTATTTTTTGTTCAGCATTGTACTGAGGGGAGAAGTGACATGATGCTGTTTGCAGTGGGTTTTCTCCCCTACCCACCCCTCCTTTTAAAATTAATTATTAAATGCGACGCCAGGGACAAATTATTCTTGGGAGCTGAAAAAGTGTGATCTTCCTAATAGGCTTGGATTATTTCCAGCTGGTTTTAAGCACCTTTCTCCATTAGCTGGAGAGGTGATCAGCATGAAGAGCCTCCTGAGTGAAGTGTCTTTTTAGCATCTAAAGTTAGCTCTGGGGAGCAGGATGGCCGAGCCTGCTGCCAAGCCCGTGGCAGTAGCTTGGCTGCACGCTCAGCCCATCGCTTTCTCCCGACGGAATCGCCCGCATTCCCTGTTTCAGTAAAGCCAGGACGTCCCTGCCCGCACAGTGTCACCTGTGGGCCATGCCGAGGGGAGCCTGGCCAGGGACAGCGCAGGGAATGGGGATTAGGAACACTGCGGAGCTGAGCCTCAGCCCCGCCGCTGCGCTGCCTCACGCTCTCTCCTTTATTCACAGAATCACGGAACCAACTGGGTTAGAAAAGATTTCTGAGATTATCGAGTCCAACCTATGGCCCACCACCACCTTGTTAATTAGACCATGGAACCAAGTGCCATGTCCAATCTTCCCTTAAACGCCTCTAGGAACGGCGACTCCACCACCTCCCCGAACACCCCGTTCCAATGTCTAATCACCCTTTCTATGAAGAAATTCTTTGAAATGTCCAACCTAAACCTCCCCTGGAGCAGCCTGAGGCCGTTTCCTCTCGTCCTCTAGCTGGTTCCCTGGGAGCAGAGCCTGACACCCCGACGTCTGTCAGGAGTTGCAGAGAGTGAGAAAGTCCCCCGTGAGCCTCCTTTTCTCCAGGCTGAGCCCCCCCACTCAGCTTCCTCAGCCGCTCCTCACTGGACTTGTGCTCCAGCCCCTTCCCCAGCTCCGTTTCCCTTCTCTGCACTCGACTGCCATAACTCGGTGCCGACACGGCAGCGCTGCCCGAGCCCCGACCCGGAGCTGTCCGTGCTGTATTAGGGTC
>WEKY01063493.1:0-66226 GCA_013390045.1 Picathartes gymnocephalus
AAGAAAGAAAGAAAGAAAGGAACCTTCCTTGTTTTAATCTAGCATATGCTTCTCTTGTTAGTAAAATGCAAATTTGCAAATAGTCAGAGGAGAGACCATGACCATAATAACTCGCTATGGTTCCACAATAGGACACTCTATTCTATTTCAATTCTACCACAGTACACTAAGAAATTGAATAAGATCAAGTGCACTTTGTGGCAAAAATATAAGGAAGGATGAGTTCATGCTACTCACATAAGTAATCTCTATTTATGTGTGTATTTCAAGTAGAATATCACCCTAATTTATGGTAGTCAGCTTGTAAAAAGCCAAAGTTTATCAGAGTTTCCAGTCAGCCTTTAATCAGGCACTTTGGGTCAGGCACTTTAGAGGACTACCTCCCCAAATAAAATGGACTCAGATTCAGGATGCCAGGCCCAGAGATTCAGTCTCAGGAAAATAAATGCTGAGAAGGCTGCTTATTAGGAGAAACTGGAAAGATACTCTAAAACCTGTCTGAAACAGACAGGGATGCTTTAATCCTGACATGCTGCACCAGATGAGCAACCTTTACTCTTGGATCCAATCCCACTCTTTCTTGTGGAATAGCCTTCCCTCCCCATCACGCTTATTCCTGTCTCAGGGCAAAACTGAAGGTAATGGAGCTATTTTTGTGAAAAGGATCATTCACCAAACCAATAGGATTTTGATGGCTAAGCATTTAAAAACTTTTTCAAAGTGTCTTAGATATATAAAAATGTAGGAGACTCTAAAATCAAAGAGGAAGCAAATTTTTTTTTCCTGTGCTGATGGTATTGATTACAGCAGAGGAAATGGAGATCACCATTGGAATGCATGGGAAAAACCAGGCTTCCAGAATAATATGATAAGTTGCACTACGTATTTTTACCAAATAAAAATTGGTCAGCTTCACAGAGTTGTTAAAAGAGTGGAATTTTTTCTCCCAACTTAGTAAATGATGCGAGAAAATGTGGGAAACATGGCAGAACACCATACGTTAAAACTTTAAAGCAAAATAAATACAATCCAAACCTGAAAGAAACAAAGGACAATATTGCCATTACTTTCCACTTGTTTTTACCATCAGACACTATAAATGAATAGCATGTGAGCCTGTCTCTTTTTCCCTCTCTTGAGCACAAGATTAGGGTGCAGGAGATATCAACAAGGCCCAGCAATGATTTCTTTCTGTAGATAATTCATTGTGTCTTGGTCCATTACCACTAGAAGACGTTTTCCACTCTTCACACACAACCCAGAAGAAACACTCTGTTTGCATTACAGGAAGTGCCAAATTAATTTCTTATTCAGAAATAGAGTTGGGTCCTGTGTCTGCTGTGCGTACTCTAGCTGGCAGCTCATGGCTGCTCAGAGGCCTGGGTTTACTAACACAGTCATCATTGGCTTAACACAGCACACCACCCACATGAGATGCCCTGATTACAAAAACCAGATTGTTACGTTGTTCCACACTGTGATCCACAAACAAATTATATCAAAAAGTAGGACTTTAGATGTACCTTTAGAGCAATGAGAAAGAAAGCTGATTACTATCCCGTCGCAGATGAAGGAACAAGTGGAGGCCATCTACAAGAGAAACACTTCAGTGAGGGAAGTGTTCAGTTAGCTGAGAGTTGCAGCCCAGGCCCATCTCTAGTGACAGCCTAATACAAAATAATGAAGTGTGAAGTCAACCAGGAATGAAAAGACCACTCTCTCTGGATTCTGAACAGAGTATTTATCACCCAGTCAATTGTCACAGGGATCACTAAGGACTGTTTGCATTAAGTAAAGCAATGTGCAGAGGACCAAATATATTACCTGAAGAAAAATGTGCAGAATACAGAATTTCCAGTATGGAGAAAGTGCAATTTCTGTATCATTCTTCTAATTTTAGGAGGGAATGGCAACCTGTCCAAAATTAAGAAATACAAACCCAAGACTTGACTTTCCATCAAGAAAAATATTTGGAAAGAATGGTACCATTCCTTTCAACATTTCTCTTTAACTTAAAGAAATAATTTAGGCTTTCTTCTACCCAAATGTTTCATGTGCTTCAATAAACTGGTCAGAATAGCTTCACTGCTGGTCAGCTCTGTTACTAAAACTATCTCATGGAAGTCAGAAGAAAACCTATGACATTTATTTTCTCCTATAGACCTGGCTTCCTGGCCAGGCTATATATTCCTTATGGTATGTAGAGAGTTGTGATATTCATGACATATGACTGAATTAAGACAAAGAGGATTATCTCTGAACCACAGGAAGAGTAGGGCAATCTCCAAGACAAAAAAACTGCAGACCTAAGTTATAATTTCTAACAAGATTTTGGTTTAATACTTAAATTAACTCAGGTCAGATTACAATCAAAAATATTCTATCATAAGGAAAATTTTCCTCAAAGTATCACTTAAAGTGTGCAAGACAGTAGGCTATTCATTAGAAAAGCATACTGTTTGGAATTTCTAGGCAGGTTTTTAATACGAGGAATGTTCTTTCCTCTTCCCTTTAAAAAATAGTGATTGGCTGGCACAGAAGGTTAAAATTCATTGTAATATGGATAATAATGATTGTAAAAATAATAAATATATTTTAAAATTATAAAAGCCAAAATAATTGCATTTTCATATGTCTCAAGATGACCCTACAGATTACCTGAAAGCTTTTTTCCATCAATGTCTCTGTGATTTCACAAGCCACATTCTTTCTACCAATATTATGGCTGGTAACAGCCTCTACACCAATCCTTCCCTCTTCATCCAAGACACTAATTTTTCTAGCCTTAGAATTATTATCTTAAGTTATTCACAAAGTAATATTCTACCTCATACAAAATAGAGTCATTTTAGGTGAGTTTTTTGTCCCCTATATGTCTTGTTAGTACTGTGTGTCTCCCCAGACTATCAACAGGTCTGTTTTTAAAAAGGACTGGTAAGGCAGTTCTCCATATCTTAGAGATGGTTTTGAGAATCTTGAATTATATTTATCCATGTTTTTCCATGGTATTATATATAATATTTGAAAATGCAATCTGAATATTAACTAAGCCATCCTCTGTCTGGGAATTAATTTGCCTTATCTCAGTTTTTCATATGTGGAAAAAATAAAAAAGGACTAATGTGAGAAATGGGAAACGCCAGACAAAATTCACAGGGGCTTGGTGTAATGAATTAAGTAAAGCATCTTAGTTATGTCAGCTTAAAAGTGACTCCAAACCTCAAGCTTTGGATCTTTTAGTACAAGTCCCTGAGTTTTATCCATAGTGGCAGTACAACCCAAGTCTGACTTATCTACTGCACTTTCAGTTCTTCAGCCTAGCTCATTCAAACTCTCTCTCCTAGTTCTTCAGAGACTACTTACCTCCTCTTATAAATAAGCAGAGTATTTGGTAACACAAACATTCAAAATCATCCATAACTTCTTACAATAACTGAGCAGCGCCTCAAGCAATTACAAATTAAAGAAAGGCTAGGAACTTTCCCAAAATAAAATTTACACCTATTTTTCCAGATAAACATCATGTAATGAAGTAATACCTAATTTACTGATTAATTTCAAAAAATGTTTTTCCTTGGTAGAAAATCATGCCAAAGGGGTAGCGTGATTTGGGAAAAAACAGTTAATGGAGGGTAAGAAATTGTTAACTCATAAAAATACTGTTGTTCACTTCAACAGTAAGGTTTTTTTAATCTTTCCATCAAAATTTCCTTCTTGTGATCCTTCACAGTCTCACTTCAAAAGGGAACACCAGGCACCTTTTAGGACTGGAACAGTCAGTGTATGTAGCTCTGATGTTCTGCTTCCAACAAGCACCAGAGTGTACTGGCACTGTACAAAAAGGGATGTAACAGCCAGGTGGATGGAAATATGTCCCACGTACTCAAGGGCAAGCCTTCTGCTGACTGCAGTGGGGCCACACTTTATATGACTCACTGTCTCATTCACTAAGAAAATATGCCTTCTCGTCTAAGAGGAAACAGCTTCCCTTCAGTATCAGTAGTTTTAAGATGATATAAGAATGGGTATGTTTGCAATTATTTGGCTTGAACTGTACACTAAGGACTAATAAACAATTACTAGCTTGGCTTAACAGTTTTCGAAAAACACAAAAAAAAAGGTTCTGAAGAATCATAGGTTACCCAGGGAAACCTTAATGTAATTCACCAGGAAGCTTGCAATTCCTTCAGCTTAGAGTTTGAAAACAAAGCAAAAGAAAGATTTGTCATGTTTCATATTTCCAAGTCAGTATGCCTACAGTCATGTGCTTTCCATCTCTAGCAGAGTGTAAAGAGGAAGTAAAATGTCAAGTTGTTTATTTCTGTGCAATTTTCTTATCTCAAAATAACACCGAGTTTGCTCAATCCAATCTGTCTTTAATAATAGACAGAGGAATTCCTTTGCTCGGCACTCTTGCACTTACAGAAATCCCCTGATCTGGAAAGAGAGGAGTTAAATCTCTTTTGACAATTTTGTCAAAATCAAAAATGTCATCTGAAGCAGCAGCTTTATTTTCTAGGGAAATAAAGAAATTGTTTTCTTTTAGTTCAGTTCATATACCACCTTTTCCTATTATTTTATCTTTTTTTTTGAATATTCTTTTACTGCAGATGAAGAAGAAAAACAGAGACAGACAAAAGAACACTTAGAAATTCACTCTTCATGATCATAAGCTTTCACTTAATAGTATGAGAAAAATGAATATGCCTAAATCAGCAAGTTGTTCTTTACTTTCACAGAACAATCTTCATTGTCAAGTATGTGATCAAAGTTCCCTGCCTAAAAGTTGAGAAGCCACAAGTTTTTATTAGACACCCCAGGCCTGATTTCAAAGTATATGAGATTCAGCTACATGTTTCTTTTTGAAAATAAATATATATTTCAACATGTAAGCCTGTGCTTCTGCCCTTTTTAACTGTCCATTTCAGAGATTAATGAAATGTAGGAATACATAAAATTCTCCATGGTTCCAGATACTTTGTTCTTAAATCATACTGCAGATTAAAGTGCTATCACATTTATTTTTAAAAAAAGCATTCAAATATATCTAATCCAAATTTGATCTATTTATATGTTTTTCTATGTCAATACTGCATGCATTTTCAAATGCCCATGTAAGTACCCACTTCCCCAATCCTCTATACTTAGTAAGAGAGATTTAGCTGCAGCAGCACAGAAACACAGCACTCCCAATGAAAAATTAAAAGAGAAAAACCTTCCATCCATTGTACCATTTTGATTCCAGTTCCCCTATCCAAAACGCTCTACCTATCTTCTGCTTTTGGACAAACAGAAGAATAAAAGTTTGTGTTTCTTCCTGCAATCATCTTCGGCTTTGTGCTTAATATTTTCTTTCCAACCTTTATACAGGTTAGCCTCGGATGATGGTTCTAGTCCGTAGCGCAAGGCTATACAGCTCATGGGCTCGCTTGTATTTACAAACATGTCCCTTCCCACTGAGAAAACTCCCTTGTAAGTGACAATACAAGACTCTAAAAGGGCTGACTAATAGAGTGAAGAGGAGCAAAACCTCCTGAGATAGCTAGCAACAAATACAAAACTGGAGGATGAAGTAAAACTTCACAGACCAACACAGACCTTCCTTTTTGTTTAAATTCCTATGCTTCTTGCAGAAGCATGGTTAAATTATTCAGGATAGGTTCATTAGCAGAAAGGAGTTGAGTACAAATGGCTGTGTTCACTTTTAGTGTCACTTGACATCTAGTTCATGGCTACAAAATCTGTGTAGATTGCAGACTTCTTTTAAAATGTTCACAGCTAAAAAGAACATTTTTAGATTAAATACGTCTGTTTCCTTCTACTCAATATTTCTAACCATTGGGCTAACAGAAAGTGAGAGTGCTTCCCCCTGCAAACATGGAATATGTCTTGATATCTGAAGACCTAATCATCCTCTTGGTTCCTACATGTTGAGACTGTAAAACTTGTGATGTTGACAAAACGAGTTTTGCAAACCACCCACAACCCTCTTGCCCATGTGTGTCTGTTCTATCATCCCTCACAAACGGGCTGAATTCCTCTCAGTGTGCACAGGCAAAGAAGGCACAGGAATACCCACAGTGAAATGCTTTTTACCTTTATTTAGCTACTTAACACTTATGCAACTTGTTTAGGCCAGACACCCAGGCTCCCTCAGTATCAATGGGTGCAGATACAGGCACCTGCAGGGGGTGATTCATCTTCTTCAAAGATAGGGGTCTAAACCAGGGCTTACAGCTGCCTTCTCGAGGTGCCTATCTCTCACGTTGACTATAGTGGGAGCCTAGATGACTAGCTGAGATTAGGTGCCTAATTTTTAGGCAGATAAGTTGTCTTGCCTGAGGTTACATGAGAAACTTGTGGCAGAACCAGGGTTTACGTGGTTACACGTGTTCCACATATAGCTGGTAACGAATAATTTAGACAAATCCAGCGCTTTTATTACAAAGGTTTTGTGTGTCCTCAATAGGTTATTAGACAAGAGACACGCACACCAATCAAAAAATCTAATAAATTAGTGATTACTCACCAATCTCTCACACACCTTAGCATACAAAACATCTATTTAAAATGCCTAACATAGCCAATAAGAAATTTTACCTTTAGTCTTCTACCTTCCCAATGAGTGTCCTAACCACATCACTTCTCAGGGATCTTCTGAGAATTCTGCAATATAGTTACAATAATTTGCTATTTATGAAGATGTCAGGAGAGTGTTAAATCAACACTCATAAAACAGTGATAACAAATTGTTAGGAAAGAATTACATGGAACCTGCCTGAGTTCTTGGTAATCAAAAAAAGTCTTCCCATCTAAATGCTGCATTTTCAGAATAAAGAAGCTCAGCAATATCCAGGTACTGCAGAAGGAACCTTTTCACACATATTTAATAGTCCACACAGATGTCTCACATTTCTGGCCAACAGAGGATGCAAAATACTACCCAGACCAAATGGAAAGATGGCCATATTTTTCTGACATGCTTAGACTTAATTCCTACAGTTTGAAGAATTCAATAGAATCTGCAGGGATTAGTATAAATACAATCATCCAGACTCCAAACCCAACTGGATTGTGGGCAAATGGCCAGATTTGTTCACATAAGCCTGAATACTCTGTAAAAACAACTGAATAGTTGTATTTTTCAAATGCTTGTGTCACCAAGGAATTATATATTTTACACCAGCTGCATATATGAAATTTTCTACATTTCTATATTTTACTTCTCAGCTATTTTTCCATTTGATCAAAATATGTTGTCCTCTTGGAGAACTAATTATGTGACAAAATGGTTCAGTTTGTAATTCCAATATTCAGTTATGACTCAACAACATTATTGCTTCTTATATATCATCTATTTTGTGCATGTGTAACTCAAAATTAGGTTCAGTGCTCTCTTTTCAGGTTCATAGAACTGCAAAAACCACTGAGGATAAGATTTACATCAGTCTAAAAGCTAACTTGGGAGAAAACTTAGAACTCCCTCAAAACAAATCTTTGCAGAAAGAAAGTTCTTTCTGATATGCAATACAAATTTCAAGACTTTTGTCTTGAAGCAGTGCAGGTCTTATATGATATATTAATAAAGTATGAATATTGCAGAACTTGGAACAATTTACTCTGATATGTTTAGTGGACACTTTGCCCTTTTGATATTTTTCTACTTTGTTTTGAGATACTTCCTATCCTGGCACTGTATCGGTCTTCAAGAAAACCCCAAAATCAAAACCCCAAAACACAAATATACAGAATTTTCTCTTGAAGTCTTAGTGCCATCACACTAGGATCTGACAAAATAATTGGAAAGTGGGTAATGCAAACAGTCAGCTCTTAGAATCACATTCACACCAATCTGAGGCAATGATTTAAATGCTATAAATATCCATTTGATATCTTTTCCATTCTATAAATATTTTCTAACTACTCTGATAGAGTTCAGAGGTTTTCAAAATACTAAATGTATTTATTTAATTCCGGTAAAACAATAGGAATTCTTAATCCTGTCAACAGATCAGAGAAGTGGCCTCAGAAGGGAAGGCAAAGAAGGAAAGGCAGGAGGCAGGAAGGCAGGCAGGAAGGCAGGAAGGCAGGAAGGAAGGAAGGAAGGAAGGAAGGAAGGAAGAAAGGAAGGAAGGAAATAGAAAATTATAAAACCAAACAATAACAAAAAAACTGAGGAAAAAGGAGAAGAGAAGAGAAGAGAAGAGAAGAGAAGAGAAGAGAAGAGAAGAGAAGAGAAGAGAAGAGAAGAGAAGAGAAGAGAAGAGAAGAGAAGAGAAGAGAAGAGAAGAGAAGAGAAGAGAAGCGAAGAGAGAAAAANAAGAGAAGAGAAGAGAAGAGAAGAGAAGAGAAGAGAAGAGAAGAGAAGAGAAGAGAAGAGAAGAGAAGAGAGAAAAAAGAAAGAAAAGAGGAAGAAATTTAAAAGAATAAAAAGGGAGGAAAGGAAAGGAATGAAAATAAAAAGGGAAGAAAGAAAGGAAAGAGTTGCTCAAGTTCTTTGTGAAATGCTGCCATCTATGGAGTTCCAGTTGATACTGCTTTCTGTGGGGATGTCAAGGAAAACCACAGGCAGGTTAGCTCACAAACGTGGTTAGTCCAGTAAACGACACAGTTCTTTTCATCAACAAAAAATAATATGAATTATAGCTTTGGCTATAAAATTAAGCTGGTACTAGCTTCTACCACAACTATTTCTTGAATGTATAAGCAGCATTTGTAGTTATCTACTGCAAGGTTTTCCTGTGATTTTTTGGGGACATGTATTAATATCAACACATTTTGTTGTCCTGTTTTCATTTTCACTGGTTTCCCAAATTTCAGGGCATACAAGTGGAAATCCTTCCTGTCGTTCCCCATGTACATATCCCCAAGTATACTATTGCCCACATTCTCAAAATGGCCAAATAAATAAGCAGCTGATTATAATTTCCTCACATTACCTCCACTATATCTAAAAATTAAGGCGTTTGACATTTTTAAAATGTTATAAACATGCACGTCACTCCTTCTTCCTTAGCATTTCTGCTCACGATAAGGCAACAGCTGCACCTGTGGGTAATACAAGCAGACAGAAAGATGATAACTTTGAAGAGATAGAAGCATTAGGACTATTTGTCAGCTGTAACAAATAATCACCACGTCAAAAAGCCCAGTTTGGAGGTTACTCAGATCTTCAGGAAATAATGGTCCTCATTCAGTACTGCAAAGATCCGAAGCCCCTTTATCATGCTCACTAGATGACTAGATACAAATGAAATGCATTTTGCTTAGTTAAACTGTGATTAAGTGACATATTTAATCATTAAGGTAGGCATAAGCGTAAACAGCAGGAACTCTAGGGCTGATGAAAATCTGGACCCCCAAAGCTATCTTTGGGCTGTGATGTAAAGACAGAAGAATAATAGTACACAGGAATTCTGAAAGATGCCTCTATGAGACACTGCTGCTCAGGCCTGTTTCCCAAAACCACAGAATCATAGAATCAATTAGGTTGGAAAATACCTCTGAGATCATCGAGTCCAACTGATGACTGAACATCACTGTGTCAACTAGATCATGGCACAAAATGCCATGTCTAGTCTTTCCTTAAACACTTCCAGGGATGGTGATTCCACCACCTCCCTGGGCAGCCCATTCCAATGTCTAACCACACATTCTGTGAAGAAATTCTTCCTCATGTCCCTATATTTTCCCTTACTTACCACAGTCTTCTCTTGCCACCCACTCTCACTTGTGAAATGTCACCAGCAGAGGTACTTCCCATGGCTGGAAAGATATGGTAGGAACAACTCTCATTCATGCCTGCTCTGAAAGACAGGGCCAGTTCAGTTCTCACATCAAAGAGAAGGACATCAGTGGAATGAAAAATAAAATCAACCCTACACTCCTCGACAAAATACCTAGCAAAATACTTACTTTCACATTCTTTTACTCTATCCAAATTGCTCAGTGCCAGCAAATCTTTATTTTCCTAACCAAGAGTTAAGCTCTCTGCAGGAAAAACGTTACCTCTTTACTTTGTCTCACCACAGTTCCTTTTGTGAGTGTTTCCCATCTTTACACACTGTATTGACTTCAGAGGGTGGCACTTGTCTAGCAAGCTGAGATGGAATAATGACCCCTTGAGCAAAAATATCAGCACACCAAGTTACCAAACCTCTCTCCCTCTGCAGGTCATTGAACAGGAAGATGTTGGAATCAGTGGAGCTGCATTAACAATTAATTGTATTATAAGCAAAATAAGACTCTAAATGAAGTTAAAATATACCTCCTAGAGAAAACCCTGCAGAGGCCAAAGATGAGACACTTCTAGAGAATGCCTAGAGGCAGAGATTGTTTTAAGAAATTCACTCTCCTCTGTTTGACTTCCAGCTCCCTAACACATACCCTATCCCTGTGCTTCAGAGAGGAGATAGAGGCCAAGGTCCAATAACTGCAGCCACAGCCACAGCAATGCAGGCTCAGAGAATGCTGCCTGTGTTGCAGTTGGTGTGTTATGGGGAGGACTGAAGGGGCTCAGTTTGTTGCATATCACCAGAGGAACCTCTTTCTCGCCGCACCCCTGTGTGGAGGCAGCGCTGGCATGCCAGGCTATGGCCATGGCACGAGGACTGAAGGCAGAGCTGCCAGGCTCTGCGTGTGCTTTGGGGAAGGACCACAAGCCCTGGCGCTTAGTGGCCATTGCATTGAAGGCCACAAAATGAGACAGTCTCCAATCACTGTGCCATCTACCTCATGCAGAAATGACAGCAAACATGGACAGGGTGGGTTGCAAGCAATAGAAGGAGATGGGGTGTGAGGCAGTGTTCTCCTTTGCTGAAGTGCAGCAGCAGTTCAGGTTTAGGGCTGGGTTCATAGGCACAGCTGTTCAAATGCAGCCAAGACTCTGCTTGTCAATATTTATCTGTAATCACCTCCTTCATTATCCTCCACTGTTAGAAATCAGTCCCCTGTGCTGAGGGGTGTGGACCATTTGCCCACCATATATTGCCATGTAGGTGCAGAATCACCCACCATCCTGAAATGGAGCATGACTGCTGATAATTTGTTTAAATCATATTGGGAACAGGGGCTGGGGAAGGGGGAACAGGTCCCATTGCACTCACCAGCGAATATGGATATCCATTCATGAACAAGAACATGCACAATTCATGTCTCTTCATCAATTGATGCATTAATTATTTGGCTTTTTCAAGATTTTCTGTCACCAGAGGAGTCAAGACAAACTGTTACTGGGGAAACCAATCACAACAAATGAGACAAAGTGAACAGATCACCAAAACCTTGCAGTTTGGGAGAGAACATCCAAATATCTGTTCAATACCTGTATATAATGAATCATGGATAACTATTATCTCACTAAGGAGAAAAATGACATATTTCTCATCCAATGTAGTTGAAAAATCACTTGGCCA
This sequence comes from Picathartes gymnocephalus, assembly GCA_013390045.1. NCBI lineage: Eukaryota > Metazoa > Chordata > Aves > Passeriformes > Picathartidae > Picathartes > Picathartes gymnocephalus. Next base: position 11,415 of record WEKY01063493.1, read on the forward strand.
TTCTGAAGAATCAGAGATGCATGCGTTTAATGAAATACATCCTTTCCACATCCTATTTCCCCTGTACTGCAGAAAGACTCCAATTTCCCTGCTTCACTGCACAGATTCAGGTTTGCATTTATAGGTAAGCAAAGTTTCTTGCTGACAAATCTCGCTCAGTCACTGAGAGTAAGTCCACATTCCCAGAACGAACCAGTGAAGTTCTTGTTGCTGAAGGTACTGTACACAACAGTACACATCTTACTCAAGAATTCAGATGTCACCTACCTGCCATTAGGTACAATGCACACTTTTATAACCAGCGCAGCTGCCTGGAAGGCAGAAGAAGATATGAATAACCATTCCTTAGCCCATTTTGTGAGTCTTCTACATTGATGAAATGCTTCAGATATTTAGATAGAATAACTAAGACTGGATCATATATATGAAATGGCATCAAGCAGGAATACTAAGTAGTAACATACATGAATAAAAAGTGATTACAATAAGTATGAGCCAAATAAATTAATATTTTGCCTTGGATAGGATTCTTTATGGTTGGTAACTATTCCTTGTGCTGATGATATAACACATGCTGACACCAAATATCAATTCTAGGTAAATCCAATTAAGCCCAGAAGCAAAACAGCTGGATTAGCAGTTCACTGCATAAATTATTTTTCTTCCATTTACTTTGTCTTTTTGCAAATGAGCCTTTTAACATAAAAAAAAAAATTAGCACTCAGGTTCCCCTTTGCTTATTAATCCCAGAAGCCTAAAATGAAGAAGAAGAAAAAAATGTATTTTATTCCTTTGTTGTTTGTGGGCATCTGCTGTTCTGCTCCCTTGTGTAGTCTCCCAAGACTGTAGGTAGTTTCCCTTCTTCCTTGAATAAGTCACTCACATTGCACTTACTATGGTTTCAGACCAAGAATTCACTTTTTTATTTTTAATTTCCAGATGATGCATTAATGCATGGTTATTTTATATTTACTATTTTTTTTTAAATTTCCTGATTCTATATAAAATGAAAATAAAATTGGTAAGGCTGGAGTTGAACGTGTTTACTACTGCTTTATCCCAGTTGCAACAACATAGACTATACAGGAGTTGTTTTATTTGATCTCTCTTTTTTTTTTTCCTTATTGTTTTTCTTCATTATATGGCTGTCAGCATAAAGGGCAATGTAGAGATTGGGAATCAATACCTGCTACTCCTGTAGATACACAAATAATCACAAATTGTAATCATTGATTGATTTTCAGCATTCTGATAGTGACACATTGAGTGGAAGGGACTCTGATCTCAGTTGTGCTAGGGGAAATCTAGAGCAGTGATTCACAGCTGGAATTGTAATAAAGACCTGCCTGAGAAATGCATCATTTCAGTCAATGAAACACGTAATGTATTGTTGGGGAAAATTACTTTTCCCTTCTGCTCATGATCAGGGCCGAAAACAGCAAATGTTCAAGGAGCAGAGCCATGCTTCAGCCTCCAATGTTGAGTGCCACCAGTTCAATTCATGGCTTACTCCAGAGCCCATTTCAAACACACTGGTCTTGGCATTACCACTCACATGCATTCCTCCTTCCAGTCCCCTCAGAGCATATCAGTTGGAGATTCCCATCCCTCTAAGCCTGTATTTTCCCAGAGACCTTTCGTGTCATACATACGCAAGAGCCTAACATCCAGCTTCCCTAGTGAGCACGGCGCACACCTGCAAGCACTACCCAGAAGAGAGGGCCACAGTCCTGGTAAAAGATACCCACACACCAGATGTCACACCAGTAGATGGTACACAGTCCAGACAAATATATCTTTATAGATATCTACATGTATGTAAATATAAAATGATGAATAGAAGACTACTAAATTATATCTTCTGCTATGAAGTGATTATAAAAATATTGCTTCTATAATTTGTCTCTATACCTATTAAGGATCTTTAAAGAAAAAAAATGTATCAGTCCTTTTTCCTTAACTGGAGTGGGAGACAACGAAATATTTTGGCTTTGGTACAAATGCAGAAGAATTTAAGGTTAAAAAATGAGGGCCATTTTTGTACAAGCTACAAGAAGGAGACAGATTACTGTTAACAGTATGTTCCTCTTATTTTCCAATACTAAGAAAACATTTCTGTTTCCTATTTTTCTTATGTAAAATACCTTCCATATAAAGACTGATATTGCTTCCACTGGCATGAGCAGTAGCTTTGTTGTTCACTTTCCTGGGGGCAGGCACAGGGGCAGGTTAGTCACAGATCAATTTTATAAACAGGTATTTTCTTAAGCAGATATAATTTTGGAGAAATAGCACTGTATCAGCTGATTTGCAAAAAACAAAACAAAAAATCCTTTTTCCTGAGAAACAGAGTGAAAAATGAAACATACAAAATGTCTATGGTGACACAAAAAACCCATTTGGCAGAGAATGACAAGAGAGTCTAAACTTTCAGAAATCAAATGCAAATGAAGAGCTATGAATTCTGTCAGGAAAACTTCTGTGCCTGATATGCTTCACCAGCGTTCTTGAATTTGCCTATTTACAAGTGACTAATGCAAATCCTTTTCTTTAAAAAAATACATGGAAAAAATCAAATTGATGATTCTTGTGCACCCCTTCTAACTCAGGATATTCTGTGATTCTAAACCAGCATGGCTTGACAATCTGCCTTTATTTGGAAAACTGGAGAAAGGGGAGAGGAGAAGGAAAAAGGATTATGAACTGAAGTAGTAATTTTCTTTTTTCCCCTAGGTAAGTAGCATTGGCATTTGTATTCACAAAAAAGGTGATTTTTAGTTTGATGTGCCTTCATATCTGATTCATTAATTTACACAGAAGAATAAATTTCACCTTTTCTCATTGCTTTTGTTTGTAGAAAATTAGGAAATATCACAATCAATTAGTAAATACAAAACAATCAGCTGACAATCTCAATAAAATTAAGCTTACTTTGCAGAGAGAAAATGTCTTCTGCTTTGTTTATAAGCACTATAATATTCTTGAGGAGACAGGATCCAGCTGTCACTACCCTGTGAGAGCCAAGGGCCTTGGCTATGACAAGGAAGGTGGCAGCCCTCTGACATACCCAGTGTGATACCCTTTAGCGGCCATTGGTTCTGCCATGGGTAGTAAACATGGTCAGATTCATCTTCTGACACAGGATTAGATGAGTAAAATTACAGCTGGGGACACACAAATTTGTTATATTTCCCGTAAAAATCCTCAAAGTTTTAATTTGTGTATGAAGAATGTCTTGTTATTGAAGGAAGTGAACTGGAAAGTTGGGCAAATGGCAAGGTACAGAGAGGTACCTGGAATTAGTGTAGCACACTAAGGAGATATGCTCAATTTTTTCACCTTGAGGCCTGAACCAAACAAGTAATTTTATATTATCCGTATGAACTTGTACATCTTCATGATACTCATGAAATAAATTTCTTTATCTGGCTAATACACCTTCGGTAGTCATTTAAAATTTTACCTTTAGAGAAATGTTCCTGGAGAGTTTTAAATATTTATATTTTTCATTTTTATCTTTGTGTATTAAACATTTCAGGTTTTACGTTTGAAGTTCCTGATTCATAGATGAGAACTAAACACAGCTCTGCTGGGAAGTTCTGGTGACTCTGCACAATTACCTGCTGGGCCTCCATCCTGAAATGGACATTGGTGCAGTGACAACATCTGAACATGCGTATTCAAACTGTCACTGTTCTATACCATTGAGTATTATAGTGACCTCAAATTGCCTCTCATCCCATTAGACCCCTAATTTTATTACCACCTATTCAGTCTTGCTGTCTATCCTCAAGTGAAATGAAGTCTTTTGCCAGTTTATATTCCTTAACTTGTCTATAATAACACTACTTCTACAAAGCTATGCTCAACAAAAAAGAGCTGAAATAGTTTAATTTTCAATTAAAAAGTACCCATCTATTCATGAGGCCTCAAAGCATAACTAAAAGCAGTGGGTATTTCTCTAGTATCTGTGTTCTCATCATACAAGTATTGGAAGAAAATTGTAAAGTTGTCAAGTGTTTCCCAGAACCTTCAACAAATTATCAGAATAAACTTTAAAGTCTCTTTACTTAAGACAAACATATACAAGAAGCTATTTGGAGATATGTGCAATGCTTTGTGACACTACAAATTATAATACTACCAAACTGTGCATTTTCTGACTGTGATCTGGCAACTGAAAACCAGATACGGAAAGACAATGCCATCTTGCCTTGCAGTGGTTGCAAAGAGGTGCAATTTGAGAGGTGATCCTCCATATTGAATGTTCTTCTATTCCTTCATACTCAGTTCAAATGCAGTCATTCTGCATATGACTGCAATGGACCAAACGGCTGTGCCAGTGTGTGAAGTCCACATAGGATGTCCTTTGAACTCAGCACCAATGTACTGAACAAGGATCTCAGGTGTAGATATAGACATATTCTTTCTCCCCACCATTCCTTCCAAACACTCAAAAGTATTAACATAGCAAATTAGCCAATGCAGCGAGTGCATTTCATGTCAAGAACTATGAATTTTCTTCAATGCAGGCTCCAACATAGCAATTCTCAGCTTTTACAATCTTCAAAAGACAGATTCTCCTTGAAGAATGAGGGGTTTCTTCCATTGCTGTGATTTAGCTCATCATGAAATATGTATCCCTAAGGTTTCCTGTCCCAATTTTTTAAGGAAACTCCTACTTTAGACAACGTTAACCACTCATTTTTATATTTCAATAAACCCTGAATGGATGACGACTGGTGATCTTTGATTTATTTTAAAACATCTTCTTGACTGGTTTCTGAACGTGTGAGTACTTGCTGCATTTACAAGTTGGGTTGGCAACTATTACTTCACTTAGAGATTAATAGGGGACAAATTTGTTTTTGTGTCTGGGTTCACCAGTGCAAGCGGAATGGAGCTTAGATGGAACAGTTTGCTAGCAATGCTAACCATACTGGGTAAAAGTCAGGAAGTGATTGGCAATAATTGATGCTTAATCCCCTTTTTTCCTTCATGGCAGTATCTGAAACAAGGCTAATAATGCCAAGGTTGTGGGGTCTGATACCCATAGGGGGGTTCACTTAATAGTTGGACTTGTTGATCCTTGTGGGTCCCTTCCAACTCAAATATTCTGTGATTTTTCTGACAATAGCTACTTAGCAACTGCTGCCATCATGACATTTACTGCTGGTTCCTGTCTGTACCATAACTCATCATTCAGTATGCAGAGCTGTTATTCAAACCCTCTGCCCCTCTACCCTGCATATACAAATGTATATGTTAATGCTTTTTTATTTCACAATATTTTCATAAGCGCATCAAGTTACACATAATACTTCAGAATGGAGGAATACTCTGCACTAACTGTTGATTTAGAAGCCAAATCATACTGCAAGCTTCACTCTCTTTGTGTTAATTATTTGTGAAAATATTTTCACTGGCAACAGTAAGTAATTATAATGCTACCTGTTGTTAATAAGAAGGTTGAATGTGCATTTATCACACACATCAAGAAACAGCCAGCAGATATTCTAACTCATAATTCTGAAAATATATTGCAACAGACTTTTTATTTATAATATGTAAACAAACCATATGTATTTGAATACTAGACACATTGATAAGTAGCACTTTTTCTCCATTTAAATAAATCTAGTAGTACATGATTAAATTGAATTTTCTCCAGTTCTCAATGGGATAAATTGCAATACTTGCAAAACAACACATAACCTCAGCAAATTTCAGCAAAGATTTGAAAGGTGGGAGATACAAAAGAAAATGCAGCTTACCAGGTTTTCATGTCATCAATGCCACAACTCAATAGTGAAATATCATGAAACAATTTTAATTGTATTTAAAAAACCCCCAAACACTCAAGATCTTTTTTGCAAGTTGTTAAATGATGTAACCCACACTCTAAATAATTTACAGGGTCCCATCATTTTGCAACTCAGGTTAAAATATACTACTACTAATAATAATGACAACAATAATAATACACAAATCATGTGGTGGTGCCACAGCCCTGACTCTTTAAGCTTGCTTTGTGCATTAATACAATCTTGAGGTCTTATACCACATGAAACACTAAGGCCAGATTCTTACACATCGTGTTAAAGAGGTATTTGGAGGCACACTCATGTTGCTGAGGTCATCAAAATTTGTCTCCCTGTTAAGGTTTGGAAAAATGAAAAAGATCTTAATCAATTGCCAACATCATGCAGTTCCACAGCTAGCCTCTGGAAAATTCTGCAAAATAAAGTCACAGAATGTGATTAACAGAAAGCACAAAAAGTTGTATTGCTTTTAGGAAAAGAGAAAAATAAACAAAAGTCCTTTAGAAAGCTTAGAGACATTATATAGAGTTTTTCATGGTGGGCTTTTTCACTAGAAAAAGGAAGCAAATCCAAGCATGACTGGCTAAATTTCCACTACTTTATAAATTACTTTTCTTTACATTTTATTTACCCAGAATTATATTATTTTTATGTCCCAGTGCTAAGAAATCTGGTTAGTAAAGTACCAGATTCTTTTATTTGATTTTATTTGATTTCATTTGATTTCATTAGGGACCATCAGCCTTGCTGCTTAAGTGCCCGACTACTGTTTGCAGTTAAACATTCATTAGGGAATCCCCAGTGGGTTCATTCATTTCACTGAGGTCCAATTACAGTGCCACAAAAGCAGTTTTTGCAGCAATTAGCTGATTTTTCCTGTTTATGTTCTGTGTCTTTAGGAAGACGACTATTTTGTGGAGGTCAGATTTTTAATTAGGCACAATTTAGGGCCAATAAGAAAACTGATAATTTACTAAATAGCTGTGGTGGACTTAACTGCTCAGAGCAGAGGTAAATAACACAACAGGGACACCAGGAATAAGCTCTCCTGGTGTGCAGAGCTCAGATCCCCATAGTGTAAGGAATAGATTATGAGTTAAATGGCTGTCAGGGCCCTCATTCCACTGCCTCTATCACCAGTTGGCCTCACCTCAAGAGCCACCACGTTTTTAGCAGTGGGTACAGGGAAGTCAGTCTGGAAAAGTACCTGCAGAGAGCTGCTGGCTTCAGGTGGCTGCAAAAAGATCTCAGGGTGAAAGAAAACAACAGAAAATCAGGTTCTGCTCCCTGAATATTTGGCAGCACCTTTATCAGCTGCTGCATCCCATGAAACAAGTGATATTCAAGCGTGTTTGAGGCATGCTCACAATCACTATGAGTATGTTCTTACCAAAGTGGATTACTATGTGAGAGATTATATTTCTGCAAAGGTCTGTGCTTTCTGCCCTTTAACGAGGCACTTTATTTTTTAAACAATGTGCACAAGTTGCCTTATACTTTGGGAAACTAAGAACTATGAGAGTAGATGAAGAGCACCCATTTAAAGTGAGATCTTCATAAAATCGTAAATGTCTTCTGAAAATTTCTTAGCAGACTTGCCACCTCAAAATTTGCTCATCTAAAGACCATGATAGTTGAATATCAGGGATCATATCACAATGAAATTTCTGAAGAGACTCACGGCTGGCTGAAATGTCTCTCTCTTACAGGAAATAGGTAAGGAAGGGCCAGAAAGTCCCTGCATTTTTTCTTCAACCTTTGACCCAGCACTCATCTGCAGAGTTGTAGCCAGGCATGTAAAAAAACAATACCATCAAGAAGTGGAAGCTACAAACATGGAAATTTCTTTGCCAGCCACCACTCCTGCCAGGATTTATAAAAACATAAAAAAGAGTAGAGCAGAAATTCCTGTACCTTCTAGTGGAAAGGAAGCTGTACAACTAAGCTGTAAGCATGAAAAGAAAATGTATGACAGCTTTGTGTCTGAGTGTATGCAAAAATATAACAACATAATAACTTTGGAAAACGTGGTATTTTGATGAAAATACACTACATCATGCCTCGTGTTCTTCCCATGAAAACTCCTCATGCTGGCATGCAGTCCATAACCATGGAGACAGTTTTTAAGTTTGTTTGTTTTTTTTTTAAAATAAACTATGGAGAAAGCATATATTTTCAAAAAACTTTTGATCGTTAAAATCTTTTATTTGACAGTTGTTCCCTTTCTTATTATTTAGATAGCCAAAAAAGTTTTTTGTTTTGTTTTGGTTTTTTGGGGTTTTTTTGGTTTTTTTCTTTTCTTTTTTTTTTGGTTTGGTTTGCGGTGTTTTGGTTTTTTTTTTTTTTGGTCAAATTAAGCAGTTACATTTTGAGAAGCTAAAACCAAACCCTCAGAGCAGTGTAAACCAAAGAATATCTCTATAAGGTGGTCTGAAAGGAATCTGTGCTATGGGTGTATAGACCGTAACTCTATGGTCTAAGCTACCTAATACAAAGTAAGTTCTGTTCAAATTTGCATCCTACTTTCAATGAGGGGTCTTAAACCCATTAAGTAACAGAATAACAGGAATGACAGGAATGCATGAATTCTTTGCACCCAGTCAAACACACATGGAGTTGAGAAAGGCCTGTCATTTTTAATACTTTTAAAAATATTTTCCACATTTCAGAGAAAGATTTGAGTGTTTTGAAGCAAACGAACAATTTTGTAAAAATGTTATTACAAGAATACAATACAACAAGCAACACCCTTTGCAACATTAACTCCTAATTACTTTGGAAAGTGAATTTCATTTGGAGTCCAGCTTGACTTGCAAAGAACACAGAGTGGTAATTAATAACAATCAGCCACTGAAGTAACTTTGTGCTGAACTGTGTCCCAAAAGGGCTAAAACACATGGACTTCAGCATGAACTCAGCCAAATGAAAAAAAGAAAAAATATATTGCAAGTGACTTAATTTTGTACTTTTAATGCTTAGCTGTTCCCTCAGTGTATTACACATTATATCTCAAAGGCCAGGTTTTTTGTCATTAACATAATCAGAAATGCAATTTTCATAATACAAGTCATATAAACAATGAGCTGCGGACAGCGAGGGGACAGGTGTCATCCCCAGCATGTAGTTCTAGTGGAAAGACCGACACAATTAAGTGACAAGGTACTGTGAGAACAACTTCCAAATACATGAGATAGACATTTTCACAGCTCAGAGAGGCATCCCAGTCAAATATCCTGTTATTTGCCAGTTCACATCCCTCTGCATAGGGAGAACAGTAGGGCAGTGGGAACCAGGGACAGAAATAATCTGTTAGACCATAGGATCATAGGTCAGTTCAGGTCAGTTCAGGTCAGAGGAGACCAAATCCAACTTCCTGCTCAAAGCAGGGTCAACCTCATTCATTCTTTTGTGACAGCATATACATAAACTAATTCAGCTAAAATAACAAATATATATAAAATAACATGTGCATATATATATACTAATTATGGGTATTAAAAAGTTTTAAAAGTTAATCCTGGCTTCTTAAGGAAATGAATGATATCACACTCTTTATAGTTACTGTCAGTCATTGGCCCATTTCATCCCTATTTAGCAGAAGGCTTAGAGGTGTGAAGGCTTAAGGAGATAGAGGGGAACGGTGGTGTTATGAAGCGCCCAGCTGTAGAAAAAGCTTCAAATAAAAATTTTACCTTAGTAGAGAGAGCATAAACCAAATATCAAACTTAAAAACGTTGAAAAGCAGGCCTCATATTGGTTTCTTTTAGATACCCCGTTTCTTCCTTAGATGAAGAAGGAAAACAGAATTGCAGGTTCAGAAGGGGCGAGCACTCAACACTTCCAATTTAGACGCCAAAAGTCATGGAAATCCCATAAGAAAGGGAATTTTCTGCCATCTACATTTAGACAATTTGACGTGGTGTCAATGATGCCATCTATTTGAGGACATTCTCAGGCCTTCAGATTTTCATTCCTTCTGCATAATAACTTACAAGTGAATCCAGTATTTCTGGACCTTCTTAGAGGTCAAAGGAGGCTGCTTATCCTAAAGCTTTATTTCATCATCCTGATCTTCTCCCTGTGAAAACCAAAAAACATTCCCAAAGACTTCAGCTGTGGAGGGACCAAGTCCTGAAAAGCAGCATTGAAATAATTTCATGGGCAAGGGATAACCATTTTTTGCAGTTATTTCTTCCATGTTGTTATACTGGTTTGAAGAGTCCAGCACAACAGTCAGGTCAGAATCTGCACTGCTCTGTTCACCTGTTCAGCCTTTCCTCTCAGACAGAATTTTGAAATCCAATAGGTGCTAATTCTGCATACAGCCCTATAAAAATTTCTTCAGAAAATTGTTTAGTTAAGCTTAAAATTATATTTGGCAGATTGTTAGGCCAGAAATCTGGCTGAGGTCAACTAATACTTAAAAACGAAATGAAAACAGGTAACAGCTTTATTACTTTAACTGTACATCTCAAAACTAACTGCTAAGCATTCACATGCCACAAGAGATATACAAGGTGGGCATTTCTTTAGTAATGTGCCATCAACCTTTTAGAGAAATACAAGAGGAAAGCAAATCGAGAATCATTCTTAGCACAGTAAGAGCCTCTGAAGGTTCTCCTGACTTCAAACATCAGAGGCAAGGACAATCTTAATAATGAATATTATAATAACACAAAATAACCTGTTACACTGAGTAACACTGCAGATCTAGCATTACTTGAATCAATGTGTGTATAAAGTGCAGTGATGATGGTTTTGAAAACATTCTCATGTGTAAGAATTTATTCCTAGGTGTTTTGTTAGGCACCAAGAAATTCACTAAGAAATTACATTTCCTAATTATAGGATACCTGCAGAGACAGAAAATTTATCAGTTTTACTTAGAGTATTTTGTCTCTGTGTTTTGCACAGAGAAAGAAAAACAAACACAAAAAAAAGAATTTCCTTTCTCTTGCCTTCCTACTGTCATTTCTCAAATGGTAGCTACTGCATTCTTATTACTGGTCTGCCCACTAAGAAAAGAAGGTTGGTCAAATATGGTCAAGTAGCCAATTTTCAAATATGATTCATTTGTCTGATTTAATATTCTAAAATTTTCAACTGACCTTAGCCCTCATTCTGTGTGAAAAATCAGTAATTTTTTAATAAGACTGTTTTCAATAAAGGAAGAATTAAGGGGAGGGAGTAGAGGGGAATTGAGAAAATTAGCAGTTCAGTTGATCTGTTAAATTTTGAAACAAAGGAAAGAAGTACAGCCCAAGGTGTAATAACCTTTAGATACAAGCAAGCCAGAGCAGTATTTTGCACCTGAACTATAAAACCGCATACTGAAAACTAACTTCAGTGCCAAGTTACATGCCATGGAATCGTTCCACATTTAATGAAATCACATGGGGTGTAAGTTAGGCCAGAAATCTGACCTCGGTTTTAATTTGAAACTGACAGAAATTTAGCTGTAAAAAAGCACATTTGCTATTTAATAGTGTGATGTACTGTGCATTTATTCAAATATCATAGCTATTACAATCATCACCGGGACTCTGTTTATCTCAGTCTTTTTTTTTTTTTTTTTCTGGAATTATTTTATCTGTTGTTTCCAAACCTAAACGTGACAATGATTTCATATTGAACATCAAGTGATTCAACATTTCTTGTCAAGAAACTCTCCTTGGAAGAAACAAGCTGCAAAATTATTAAACAACATCTAGATACTAGCAAGCCTCAAGAGCCTACACTGTGCTCCCAAGAGAAACAGAGTTGACAGAGGGACTCAGATACTCAGGTGACTTCAGAATAAAACCTTTATCTGAACATTGCCTTTAACATTCATCTTTTACTTTAAAGAAATGGGAAGAGGAATTACGCATTACTCAACAGTCTGCAGTGACACAGACTGGAGGTGTAAAAGGGTACATACTGTGACACATGAAAGCAATCTCCACCACATCTCTCCTGTAAAACTTTTCTCAAATAATTCCAACACCAGAAGATGATAAGACAAGCATATGTGTAATACATCATATTGTCTAGGAATTGCTTGTTCACTGCTAGTCTAGCAGACACACTCCCAAAACTCTCCACGTTTTCTCATCATTTGTCATGATAATATGTAGTGTGTTGATTTGCTGTCATGATGGTGATGCACCTCTTCATGTGACAGATTCCATGAGTAAAGCTGGCTGTGCCAATATGGGCAAAGTCTTCCTCAAAACAGCATGACTATGCATCTGCAGATGCATCTTGTCTCTTTTGACCATCTCCCTTTCCTCTTTTAAACAACTCTCCCTGTTCGTTGCCAGTCCAGAACCTCTCCCCACTGACAAAACTGCAGGCAATAGTGGAGTCATCAGCTGGGAAGTCAGGTGGGAGCCCTACCTGCCAGCTCCTGACTTCCAGACAAAAGACCAGGATCTTACAGACAGCAATGCAATATTACTAGCTAGAAAAGGGATCACTCAGGAGCACATCCCTGGAGCATATAACACAATAGAATAGACTCAACTAGTAAGAACTGTGGCACTTGACATAGTTTCTGTCACTGAACATGACAGGAGGAACTCTACTTCCTTGCCTTTTAAGCAGAGAACTGTTTCTCCCGCTCTAGGAAGACAGGGTAGGAACAGCCATACAAATGCACGGTGTATGTAACTAGATCGCATCTTTGTTTCTTATAGTGAGAATAACTTCCCCACAACCGAACCATTTTTCCTCTCCCATCTCTCTTCTCCATCTGGTGGTCCACCCTAAATCCTCACGTTTTTTCTGGGAAATTGGCCAATCTAAAAGTATCAGCCTGGAAAAAGTTCTTAAGAAGCAGCTTGACTCACAGTATCCCTTTTTCACCCAATCTCAGCTTTTTTTAGCTGCAACAAAATGGCAAGAAAGGAGGGGGCTTGCCACCGGAAAATAATACAGGTGTATCCAGCTCCTTAGTGGCAGAGATTTTGCCACAAGACAGTCACTCCAGCATCCAGTAGAGCACAATTCTTATTGCAAACCCAGATCCCACTTGCAGGCAATGCTTGTTTAAAAGCTCAGGTTTGCGACCTGCTCTCCACCTGAATGAAGTACCCACTCGATTTATTGCAGAGCAGCCTCAAAATCTGCCAACTACTGTGACAGTGACATGGTGTTTATTCAGCAAAAGCTTCTGTTTGCTCAGGAAAGCCCTCAGCTATCTCCTGCCCAGCTGGGGACCTCTGTTCCTGGGGACAATCTGAAAACATATACAGAGTGCCACAGGGGGACCAGTGACAGGCTGGCCTTTCACAGAATTTTCTTTACCTGTCTAAAATTAAGGATGATTCAGTCTGTCCATAGACCAGGCCTTTGTCCTTTCCCCTGACTCTACCTTTCAGAAGTAGAAATTGATACTGTTGTGAAGAGCTTACTTCCTGGAAAATGTGGCTTGTTACCAATTACTGAAAGCACATTGAGGGTTTCATTTCACAAGCCATTACACAAACCAACCCTGTAGACTTTGAACAGCCCTAGTAAAAAGTCACTCCTTCCCAGTCCATCCATGATACACTAAATAAGACTAGTGCCTGCTAGAACCACATCAAAGAAGCACACTGGCCACTGAATATTCATTGGGAGCCATAGAGCAACCCATAGAAGTGAGCAATGCCTCCCAGAATGTACATCCATAGCAGTTTGAACCATGTAAGACTGAACTGGAGTACACATGTTGGCACCTGTGCAAATCTTGAAAAAATGTTTTAGTCTGCTGCTATGGGAAGAGTGCTTGGCAAAAGAAACAATTGAAGAGTAATGAGACAGTTTTGGGAAATGGGCAATATGAATTGTTGTTCGTTCCACTTCCTCCTTTACCTTATTGCATACATGCAAACTGCAATCTGAAATTAAGTCATTTTGACAGGGAAAATAATGCTGAAAACACCATAAGGAGACAAGAATCTTATTATTTTAATATCCCGTGTAGTACTGGAATGCTTTTGTTCACTTTCCTCACATTGTTTTCTGAGTTACTTATGTAACTACTTAAAATGGCCTTCATTACCTATAATATCCACGTAGAAAGTGGAAAATGCTGGAAAGACAAGAAATATAGCACAAACAGGAGCAAAGTAAATTCATTGCATGAAACTTTGTAAATCAAGAAAGTTTTCTGATGAGCGGAAAGACATTGATCAGTAGCTTTGGTGCTGGCTTGCATCTGTTGTCAAGCAGCTCATCAAATGGCTTAGATACACATAAAATCCCAGAATCACAGACTGGCTGAGGTTGGAAGGGACTTCTGGATGTCACATAGTCCAAGCCACCTGCTCAAGCAGGGCCATCTGGAGCTGGTTTCCCAGGACCATGCCCAAATTGCTTTTGAGTACCTCCAAGCATGGAGCCTCTCCGGGCAACCTGTGCCAGTGCTTGGTCATCCTCACAGCAAAAATGTGACTGATGGGATCAGCTGGAAAGGGACGCTCAGGGCGCGACTGTACCATGAAATACAAATGCACATGTGCATGTATGTGTTTGCATTTCATGGACATGTGTGCAGCCTGCTACTGAAGTTTCTGGCTGGAGCCCAGGGACACAGTCTGGGGTACAGTGAGTGCTTGCAGGTACTTTCTCCTGAAATGTTTGTTTTTCTTTCTCACTGGTTTCAAACATGCTCACCATATCAGTGAAACAAGAGGTAAACATGGTGCTGTCTCAGATTACATCTGTTCCCCAGGCGATCTCCAAAGCAAACATTGGTCTCCCAATGAAAAATACAGCTATTACCCATTATTGGACATATCCAGTCACTGCCTGACCACCAAGTTGCACAGTTAATGAATCTGCCCATTTCTAATAAAAATAAACCAGACAAAGGAAGTGACCAGCTTAAGCTGAACTTGAAGAGAAGAAGAAAAGGGATTTAATAAAAAATACTCAAGGTTGACATTTCCTTTTTATTTGAAACATGGCTTTCTCAGGAATGACACAATCACATAGATACTATTAGTAAAGCCACACATTGGCACCAGATTTTAAGATCTTTACCCATATGACTTAATTTTGGAAGCAGTAAAAGCCAAAAGGGAAATTCCTCTGGCCCTGTTATTTCACAGTTCAAGCTTCAAAGTATTTCAAAAGAGAGCATAAAAGTATATGAGTCAAAATTAACCAGGCCACTTCTTAGGGCACTAGCAGAAACAATACTTTAAGACTGTATCTGTATTCCTTAGTTCCCTTCCTGTCTATTCAAGTTTTTTAGGAATCAACTCAGTGCTTATAAAGTAGTGATCAAGAAAAGCTCCAGCAGGAACAGTGTACAAACCATAGGTTTTTAAAGATATATTTTACATGATACATCCTAGATATTTTTTTCTTTTCAAAGAGTAAGTCAGTTCACATGTAGAAGATTCCCTCCAAGTTGTAATATTTTTATTAATCGAGGATCAACATTTCTACCGAATATATATTCAAGTATTTTAAAATTCAAATAATTTAGTAAAGACACACTTTAAATCTACACAAATTATTTCCAAGTGAAAGTCTGAATTTCTTGCTAGAATTTCCTGCTAGAATTTCCTAAAACTGGCAGGGAGACTGACCTTTTTTTCCTGTAAATTTTGGTTATGAATAGTTGGGGGTTTTGTTAACAGAAAAACTTCCAACTAGAAAAAAATAATTACCTGAAAGAGATTTCCCTGCCTTGCAAGAGGCATTGAGAAACTACAACTACATTATGCTTTCATTGGTTTTTTTCTGCAAAGGAAAATTGCATATACTTTCACTTTAAGTATTTTTGATTGACTTTAGCAAAACAGGTTGGGACCAGGAGAAAAGAAAACAGAAACTGGAATTTCACTGTTCTTTCCAAAGATTTTGATTTGTGTTCTTCAGCAGCAACCTTAATATCCCACAAATGAATTTACCAAATGCAGACCAAACCCTGAACTGATCTTTACATTGCAGAAACTGGCATGTTCTATGCTAACTGAAGATCTCAGGCTTCATACTGAGACAACCCACTGAGAGTTTTTAAAAAGAAACAAGTAGAGGTTTTTTCTCCAGCTTCTGGAAGGATTTCAGGATTATGAAATGTCACACTTTAATTCTTTAATAGAAATTAAGAACTTCAGCCGAAGCAAAATCTCCAAGATATAAGACAGTGGATATTGGCTGTGTTATCAGTTATGGGTGCGAAGGTTCTTTCTTCCTCAGCTGACCTAACTGCTCTCTTGGCAAGCAGACAACGCCAAACCCACAACCGGAATGCAAGTAATCAAAAGGGGCTTTCACTGCTTACTGAGAACTACTCTCACAGCTTTCAAAAATGTTCCATGTCAGCTAATAACAATACTGGTAAAACAGAAAAGGGATGTGATTTGCAGGTGTCTGACCTTTACGAATGTCTTTTCTTCCATCACTGATTGGTCTGAGCCATCTTTTTCAAACTAAATCAAGCCAATTACTGGTAGGCCTTGAGTCTCCATTAATTTCTGAACGTGTGAGTGAACAAACACTCCCCTTACACAAGCACACTGAACACTCAGCTGCTGGGTTGTTTGATTCTCTACCCTACAAAAAGACCTGATTGTGCTACCCACAGTTTCTCATAGACAGGAACACCAGGGTCAGTGTGTGGGAAATGCATTTTATTTCTTTGTCTAGCTTCAAAGTATCATTTGTGTTATCATATTTGTCTAAAGGTAAAGTGTTCCTCCTCTTCTCCCTCTCTTTGCAAACTTTCTCTGAATTCCATTTCACCTTTTCATAAGCACTAACTTTAAAAATATGGACCAGACATAGACTGTCATGACTTCTTTGGCTTCAGTGGAACCACCATGAGGAGGTTGAGCCTAAGACTGTGTTTATACAGAGTCAGCAGCAGTATATTGTAGTTTCATATCATTCTAATCTAACTCCTCTACATGTTGTTATCTACTTCAGCAAATTAGCATATAAAACATAAATGATTGGCAAAAATTAACTGTACATTTCTACTTTAACTGAACAATTTATATGGCATTTGGGGTGGGGGGGGGAAGATTAGTTTTTCAAGATATAAACAAGCATTATTTTGCAATCTTTGGCCTGTAACTGAAAGATAATAGTTTTAATTTGCATTCAAATAAAGTAAATCTCTCAGTGTAAAAGACTTTTTATAGTTCCCATAAACCAGAAACAGATTAAAGTATAGACAGTGTAAGGAGGACAGGAGGATAAATCAACCAGACAAACAAGATGATCAAAAAAAAGGAAAAATAATCCTTTCAAAATGTTCACTTAATCAGCTTCACAAATCCTGTGGACTGGACAAAAGTGCATGTGATCTCTCCAGGTTTCTGCCAGTAAAGTTTTGGCTTTAGCTCAAAAGCCAAGAAATGATCTTTATTTAGGGATACCAAACCTGAAAATACTCTGAGTTTCTCTTGTTTATTCCAAAGCCTTTTATTTGGAGACCCTGCAAATCTACCAGGAAGAAGTGCCATCAGCTCCTTAGACCAAAATATGCCAGTATTGTACCTTTACTGTGGCAACATGAAGCACCGTTTTCTGGTTCTGAAAGTGCAATGTGCCCACGGTTTCCTCTGAAGTCAGTCATGATTATCAGTGTCCTCAAACTCTGAAAAGACCTGCCAGATTTTCCCCTTGGGGAGTCACCGAAATGAGGTATGTGTTGCTCTCAAAATTATTTTTGCTATTTATTTGGTTATACTTTAACGTAATGCATGTGAGCAGCTCTGAGAACAGATATCAAGAACAGGACACCCATCTAGAGTTGGGCAAAGCATGCAAGATAAATAAGCATATGTCTCATAACATAATTTCTATGAGCCAGACCCCTGATTTTTGTCCAGTTGCAGTTTGCTGTCCAATGCCATCCTCCACCCAAATGGTCAAGCTGTTTTCCTCTCACAGCCTGGGATTTAAGGTACTCACTTGGGAGATGTTTTTTCAGACCTCCTTTGGGAATAGTAGATTACAGAGCCTTTGCACCTGGCTGAGTACATTAATCACAAGGCTAATTTACAAAAGGTCCATTTTACCTGCTGGCAATGCTTTATGAAAGTTAACCTGGCTCAGCCTTTTAAAAGAAACTCTTCTGGGCCCTTACCCTCAGGAAAGAGTGCCAGTCCGTGGGTCCTGTGGAGAGAATACCGACAGCTCAGCTCTGAGAAGTGACAGGAGTTAAAGCAAATCCTTCCTTTAGAATTTGGTCCTGGTTAGCTGCAATTCTCCCTCCTTTTGCTATTATTCTGCCCTCTGTATGAGCCCTTCTTTTGCCAGGAACTTCACAGAGAAAACAGTTAACCTGAGGCTTTGGATTCCACTTGCAGCTGGCACTGCCCAAAAGCTTAACAATGGGCCTGGAACTAAATGGTCTTATCATAGCGTTAAGTGCAAATAATCCATGTTTTTCAGGTGGCAAAATAAGGGAAGTGAAAATGTAAAAGTGACAACTAATTTGAGAATTCTACTTTGCATTAAGTTATGGTGCCATAAGTCTTGAAACCAGGGACCAGTACCATGAAGATCCCATTTATTTATGAGCATAAATGTATATACCTAATTAGGAAATTATTTACAATAATGCAGTTATTGATTAAGCTTCATGTCCATACGTTCATAGGTATACATCTTGTTGTGAGGACTGTAATTTCACTACATTGTGAGAAGTATGGAATTGATCTTCTCTGACAGATCTAGGAACTTGTCAGGAACAGCACTTGTGTGGCTGAGTCTTCCACCGTCACAAATATGCTTCAGTACAATTGTTTTCAGTGAAATCATTTAAGGATATGGCTCAATGTATTTCATCTGGCTTCCAATCTTATCTGAAAAGTCTTGGGTTTTAATATGCCCAATGAAAGAGAAGCCTAATCAAAAACTTTTGAGAGATCCAAAACACTTTTCTCCCTAAAGGCACATCATCCCATCTCTCATTGTAATCAAGGACTGAATTTGGCCTCAAACGGCAGTGTCATCACCTGTGACAACAAAGACTGAGGAAAGGTTGTACCCTCTGTACCACATATTTTTAACACAATGAACAAAAAAGTAACAGTTGGGGTTTTTGTAACGGAAGATCAAATTTTTGACTGTGTTAAAAACCGTTCTGAATCAAACATTAGAAAGCATCATGCATAGTTCCTAAAAACCGATCTTGCAAGAAACTGTGGGTCTTTTGATTAAAAAGGAAAGGCAGGATGGTTTTGTGGTATTTTGTTCAATTTTAATCCAATAAGAGGCAGGAGCTTCATGAAGGCATAGAAGTCAAAAATAGTGTTCCGTCCCCTCACAACCTGACTGCTCTTTGGTTTAGAAAAGAGTATTTAGGAACAGTTCTCACAATGTGAAGCATTATTTCATTTTATTTCATTTGTAAATGAAAAATTATAAAAATGCTGTATTTTTTCTAGGCATAGCTCTCTCTGCATATATGTATAAGTATATACATATATTTAAGGCTGCTTTGAGAAACTACTGCTTTTTAGGAATGAGAATAAAACCAAGATTCTTTCCATTTCTGGAACAGTCTGTATTTGAGGACTGTATATTAAGGTAGCTAGACAAACTTTTTGTGCCATGGCTTTACAACGAACAGCTTCACAGACTTTAAACAGAAAATGGCAATTTTGAAAATTGAACTGAAATGATGACCAAAGTGCCTGAACTTTCATAGTAGATAATCCACCTTCATATGCTTGATACTAAGTTCAATGTTATTATTCGTATCCTAAAGTTAAATGCTCTGTTGATCAAGAGTACAGAGCACATCTTTGTTCTCTGCAAGAAACTGTCTCTAAGTTTCTTACAGTAAAAAAAGACTTTTTCTCTGTACAAATAAAACATCAGAAATTACGAAAAAAATAAGGGTGAGGTTAGTGCTTTAAAACAAAGAACAGATGGTGGTGCAGGAGGAGAAAAAGTGCATCAGATTCGGAAAAAGGGAACAAGTAGGGGTCTTTGGATGACCCAAAGGACCGTTCCTCTTTTTAAGGTGGTAAAAACATTCTAAACATCCCACCCAGTCATAATGATGTGAACATATAAAAGAGCAAAACAAAATGGAAACAAACTAAATAAGTGTTCAGCCTCTTATTTTGCTATGACTAAAGCTATTCTGAAATTCAGAACAAGATCAACATTGGGCTTCTCTCTTAGTTGACAAGGCATTTCTTTACAGCATAGGACACAACAATACGTGGCAGGATGCAGCTCTCTGCCATAACAGGCATAAATGCACTTTGTTTGGAGGAAAAGAATGCCTTTCTTCATATAAATTGAAAATCTAACCCTGTAAGTGAGCATGCTACACTTTACTAAGAAAAGTAAGAATGAAATACAATCAAAAAATCCAATGTATTTAAAAAAGAATGTTAGAGCAATGCAAAACTTACTATTACTTACATTTCTAGACACAGGGCATTAAAGACCTCATCTGTCACTGCACCTGAGTGGCCTTTGCAGTACGTATGCACAAGTGCAGAGGTCTGAATTCAGCACTGACATAAGTGGGGGCAACTGCAATAGAACTGTTTATCTGATGCCAGTGGCGAACTAAGCCCGCAGTTTTCAAAAGGAAAGGTTTTATAAAACACAGCAGAATCTGCTGATATGAGTCCCTTGAAAATTATTTAATGACTGGAAATCTTTGAGGGAACAGAACAGATGAAGTTCTTCAGTGGCCTTTTGCAATAGCTACTCCACTAATGAACATCTGGAGTTCTTGCTGCTCTCTCAGTTTTATTCAGTCTAATCCATACTGTATTAGAGCTTTATGTGTTCATGATAAACTGGCAGCAAAGACTGCCTTAAATAGAAAGACAGGATGAAGAAAATTTTTCCATTAACAATAAATTTCCCTTTGGAGTCAGTGGTACATTATTGGTTTGCTCCAAGAGCAGAACATAAACTGCCTCCTATTTGTGAAACATTATTATTATAGCTTCTACCTGGAGATGTTTCTTGAACAAAAACCTCAAGACTATTCCTTCTCACAAATCAAACTAAGATACCACATACAAGCACAGGTCTACCATAAGATACATTGGAAAAATTAATTCACACAAATTACTTGTTTTGAAGGGTCTGGTTCTCTATGATTTGTCGATCAGCTGCTCCTAAAAGCAGCACTGCTTCAGTTCAGCCCTTCTGCAACGGCTGGGGTGTGAGCCAGCAGTCACTTATCTGTGTACACTACTCTGTGCTGGGAGATGGTGGTGCTCATAATCCACACTCCAAGCTGCTCACAGTTTCTGAACCACAGAGTTTTTTGACTGTTACAGTCTCATGGAAGCCAAACAAGAGATGATTGATTGTTCTATTGGAGCTCCAACTTTAAACATTTCCATTCCAGTTATTTACTAATGCCATCCTGCAAACATGGCCTGTTAGGCAATTCCTCCAAAATAGCACAAGAACACCTACAAAAATTTTTCCCTGCTGCCAACCTCCAAAGTCCATCATGGAGAGCAGAGTCCTTCTCCTCCATTTTTTTATTAGCAACTCACCCACAGCAATCTGGTAACACTCACTCCTCTTTGAATCATTGTTTATGCTCTTCCCTCTCAGCAAGTACTCTATAAATAAAAATCCATTCAAATGCTCATTAATAAGGAAAACAAGGCTTGTAAATCTAGTGACACTATGCTGAAGATTATATTTGTAAAGAGGTTACTGAAAACTTCTATGTGCTACATTCAGCCAAGTCTGTTAATGCTCTCTCTCCTCATTGTTTTCCTCTGCTTTTAGTGCATTGGTATTCCTTCCAAAACTGTACTCTTAAATGACTTCCCACCTCATTCAACTGTTCAAGCATTTCTCTTTTCCCTTCAGCTGTCCCTTCATTTCTCCACAGATTTTAAAACCTGTCCTTTCAAGCTCATCCACCACCATGATACCTGTTTGTTGCAGCCTGACCCATCACATTGCTCTGACATTCCAGGTGCAGCTCCTTGACTGATCTAAGTGCCACTGACTGTCACAGACCTGTGCTCCTTTCCTGGTCCCAAGAGGTTCCAGGCTTTGATGTTTCATTATAGATTTCTCCACAGTTTTCAATAATCAGCCTTTTTATGCATTTCAACAAGTGCCTAACACAAGTCTCCTTCCAAACTTTCTAAACTTACTTTTCCTTTATTTATTTTTTTTTAAATTATTTGGCAGGCTAGAATTGTTGAGTTCTCTACTCTGAAGCACAGAGGCAGAAAAACTTTCTCTGCATGGGGCAATGCTGTGCTGGGCTCCAGCTCAGAGCCTTAGCTCTGATAGTAAGGAAGAGAGCACATTAGTAGTGTATCTCTCTGCTCCTGCTTTTCTTTTTGGCAAGAACTGCTTCTCTGAGTCAGCAGGTGTTTAATGCTATTAAATTTATGGGTAGTGAAAGCTGTTGAATTTTAAAACATCTGGGTAACATATATTATCAGAAATTTTTTTTCAGTATAAGGCTGAAAAATGGTTTTGAGATCTGCAGAAAAGTATTAGCAGCATTGACAAAACTGTGTTTATTTTTGAATATTTGACCATATGACTCTGGATTCCCACAAGGATCCTCAGATTCGTAGTTAGAGTGCCCATACATTGTGAGCTAGGAAACACCAGGTAAATCTCATCAACATTCAGTTTTTGGTGTGTGTTGTGGTTTGAAAAAGTGATTTTTTCCTGCAAGGAGCTTGACTGCTTCCTTCA
The DNA here is from genome assembly GCA_013390045.1 of Picathartes gymnocephalus. NCBI lineage: Eukaryota > Metazoa > Chordata > Aves > Passeriformes > Picathartidae > Picathartes > Picathartes gymnocephalus. Next base: position 33,887 of record WEKY01063493.1, read on the forward strand.
GGCCTGAGAGAACCAATTAGCTGGCTAGTTCTAAGACAGACACTCTCTTTAGCCACTTAAGAAGGTGAGTACATCTCTGTGATTCACATTTAAGAAAGGAGAAGCCTGGGACTCTATCCTTTGCTTCCGGCTTCTGAACAGGTAACAGGGGGCCCATGCGGCCTGACAGGGCCAGTCTGGGCTGGGGTCAGGCCCGCTCGGTGGGGCTCTGCCAGCTCCACGGGGCCCGGCCGGGCTGGGCCAAGCCAGGCCCACTCAGCCAGGCTGGGCACGGCTGAGATCCTGCCGCCGCTGAATCCTGGCCTGGCTGCTGAGATCCGACCGCCCCTGCCTTCCCATCACCCTGGCAAAAGTCTGCAGCAGCTTCAGCTGCTGCCCAGCAGAGATCATGAGACCAACAACAGAGCCTGGGAGAGACTCTAACTCTCTCAGTGCACAGATGAAACTTACAGACATCAATCCTCTCTCAAGTAAGAGAGGAAGAGAAAGGGTGAGGACACATGAAGAAACCAACATGGAGACCCCAAGGCCAGTGAAGAAAGAGCCAAAGCCCAGAGGGAGGAGAGAGAGGAGATGCTTTAATCTGAAATTCTTTTGTAAGGCCGTGGTGATGGACTGTGATATGTTAGACTATTTCTTGTGACTCATTAATGCAACTGGGGGAGTGCAGCATTCTAACTGCAGCCTGAGCAAAGGTACCCATGCTGAAGCAAGCAGATGTTGAAGTAGCTGTGGTCTAATGATGAACAGAGAGAGATGGGGAACCATGCCACAGAGAGAGATGAGAACCCTCGCCCCAGGGACAGAAGAAGAAAACCCTTGCTCCAGAGATAGAAGAAACCATGCTTCCAGAGAGAGAGAAGACTCTTTGCTTTTCTACTGGAACAGCTCATCCTTAAAAGAGTACCCCAGTAGACAGAGATGAGCCCTTGAAAGCAGATGCGGGAAGAACTGCATGTTGAGAGAAGGGACTTGCACACTGCAAACAGATTTCCTTTCCAGGCGGCTGATTCACTGTGATACTGGAGCCACAAGAGAACTGTGTTCTTTTGGAAAAGTCTCCATGGCATGGTAGGAGAGACTCCTCTCCCTAAAGGAACTGAAGAAAGACTATTTTAGAGGTGGTAAACTGACTGAAAATCCCAGGCTTTGTTTCTTTACATGGTTGGTGGGAAGGAGAAGATGAGGTGGAGGGAGAAGAAGTATCTGAAGGTTTATTGTGGTTCTTATTATTTTCCTATTAGTTCTGTTAATAAAACTGTCTTTATACCTTTTAAGGTTTTGAGCCTACTTTGCATTTCTCTAAACCTTATCTCACAACAGAGAATGAGTAAATAAGTTTAGTGGGTGCACTAGTGTTCAGCCAGAGTGCTCAACACACTACATTAAATTGGTGGTGAGGATGGCGAACTAAAACCACTACATTAATTGGTGTTTCTGCCAGTTTTCAAATGTAACCCGCTACAGTGTGTTCCACATGGATTATGTAATATGCAAGAAAGTGTCAAAAGTCATGGCTTTTTTCCACATGGTGTGCAATCTCCTGTATCTCCTTCTGCATCCTCACATGGGTCTGGCTGCTCTTAGCCATAGTATATCATGAAAAGCGTAACAGGGGGAGGGGGCAGAACAGGAGAGGGAAGGTCTTGATTTGGAAGAGTTCACTGGCTGGTATGATGTGTAAGAGCTAGTGAACAAAGTGAGCAGGAAATGAGAAGCATGCAAAATGCTTTGAAAGGTTTGATTTTCTTCACAGCCAACCCTCTTGACTTGAGTGGAAGCAGTGTGAGTTTCTGAGGCACTGAGGATCTGTGGACCAACAGGACTGAGGATGAATGGCAGCCACTGAATGGTGACCAGCAGGATGCTTAACATCTTGGAGAGTCCAACCCTAATTTAGATACCTGAAGGCTTCTGAAGCCTCACTGATTCATCACAGACTTGTAAGCTGCTTCAGACAAGACATTGTTTTCCCAGAGTCTGGCATCACTGAGCATGGAATGTACTCAAGTTGTGAGCACAGAGGTGTGATTTGACAACGTCTGTTGGAACAGACCCAAATATCTCTGGTTGAGCTGCTCCCACAAGGCTGAGCATGTGGTCCACACGGTGGAGGAGACAACAAATTTGCATCTATGCCAAAAAGCAGCATAAGAGATGAAACACAAGGTCCATGCCCATTACAAACATAATTCTGATAACTTGTGTTTTCTTCTCTATGATACTCTTCTGCCACCTATTTCATCTCTCACCCATATTTTCATTATTTTTCTTTCTGCCCTCAATCAAGGTTTTCTAGAGCTCAGAACTGATCAGCTCTATGAAGAATTTCAAGCCCATAAATTTAATAAACAGTATAAATACTGCAGTGGACTTTTAACAGTTATAATCATTAATGCATGAGAAATAGAAGCTAAGGAAATAAAATGCTTCCCATAAATATTTTTGGTTTTGTTTCTTTTTTTTTTCTTTTAACATCGGTTATTTTAAGCTTTGTTACACTAATGTGATTTGTATAAACTAAGAAGATATGTTTCCAAAATGGGTGTTTTTTGTCTGGTCTACATTAGCTGTAACACAGGAGATAAGGAAGAGGAAAGAGGTATAACTACCCTATAGAACAACATAATATGCATTAGATAAACATTTCCATTAAAAGTACATACCGCATGCACAGCCAAATATTTCCTCTGATATGATTCTCTGATGGAATAGTGACCTATTTCCAAGCGCTCCTGATTCAGGGGAAGGTCACATACAAATAAAAATATGATGTCTGCCCTCCAGTTTTATATTAACTCTGTCTGTTTAGGAAAAAAAAAAGTTATATTTGGGATAATATTACCAACTCTGGACAAGGAGTGAGCTGAAATACTTGTTAGGGACATTATCTCCTGACTAACCTCTTACAGCTCTGATTTCTTTTCCCCACAACAGAGAAGAAAAAAAAAAAAAAAACTATAATAAAATAATAATAAAAATAATAAGCTTGGAAATTTCCAGGTCACCTTGGTTTGAATGCTGGTTAACCAACCTGAGTGTTTCCCTTCCATAGTTTTGCAGATCTCAGCCAAACAGTTTCCGCACATGACCGTGCCTTCCTCAGTGAAGCAACCTATTCTGCCTGCCCTATTGCAGCTGTGGAACATCTGGGTGGGAAGATCCTTTGCCCCCAGGACTCCCCACAGCACAGTGTGGTTATAGATTCCAGTAGTGCACAGGAAGTATGATTTGGCTCTCTACATTTCCTGTTGTGAAATTTTAACCTATTCTGATTAATGTTTGTTTTTATATGACTACCAAGTTATTGGAGGTTCTTTTCCTCCTACCCTCACCTTGCCTGGATATCGTGTATACAGATGCACACATATATATACATAGGCATTATTAGACTTATTATTTCAAACCATTAAAACACATGATTTATAATAATAATTTAAAAAATCTTCTTTGTTTCTCAAAACCTGTGGAAATTCTGAAGGCTCGATTTCTTTCACTATGAAAATCCTCGATTACGTAAATTTTTACTTTTCCAATTTAAACTGACTTTTTAACCAAAAGCAAAACAAACACAGGCAGTTACTGTTGGCACATGTTCTTAACCTTTTTTAGCATTTTTTTTACCAGCCATTCCCTTAAGCTACATTTCAAAACCATAGCTTATTTTTCCTCCTGTACAAAGGAAAAGGTTTTATATGTAATTTTCATGACTACACAAGGAAATCTGTCATCATTTTTACTAACCAACTACTTCCCATCATTCATCCCCAGATCTATCTCCATTGTTAAATATAGTGCAATATAGAATTAAACCCTACACAATAAAGTGGTTACCTCATCTAAAAATCAGCTTTCTTTGTTAACTAGTGATTTTCCATTACTCTCAGTGCCTGAATAATATCTTAAGAGCTTAAGGCAAGGAAAGTAATTAAAGACAGCATTCTATTTATTAAATACTAAAGACTCCCAAAATATTCAGAGAACAAACTAGAACAATATTAGGCTGCATGCTATAAACTTACATTATTTTAAAATTGTTTCCCCTCCAAATTTCACAGATTATTTCCCAATACTAAAATTTGGTGGATGTTCATCATATAAAAGCATGCTTAGTGAGGATTAAGGTGCTAGCAAAACATTGTTTAAGACATGGGACTCTGTCAAAGTATCTTGCTCTTCAAGTGCCCTGTTCAGGACACTTCAAAAAGGTGAGAGAAATACCCACTTCAGCCCTCCAAAGACACCAGCAGAATACAAGCAACTCAGAAGTGTGGCTGAAAACATTAATTTGTTCTCAAGGACTGTTTTGGTACAGCAAGATTTAGCAGCTGGGCTCAAGGGTTAATCTTAAATCACCTCTTTAATCAGAGGACAGTACAGCTGGGAAACTGAGGCACAGATGCACAGGACACTAGAATAGAAACAATTCAACACCATCACAGAGACAATTAAAGAGTAGGGAATTTAGGAATCTAATAACCCATATTGGAATTTAGCCAAGATGCTGAAGCAGATGCACAAAGCTGTTGCAAGGATGCTTTGTGTATTCTTTATCATTTTAATATCTTATGTTATACCATATGGTCCCACATTTCAATCATTGCGATATAAACCACAAAAGAGGTAAAAGAAACTGTTGAACAAACATTTATAGAGACTAAATTCCCTAAGGATCTTTTGGGTTTGGGATTTTATAGGCATTCCATTTTCAAAATGCTTCTAGACTTAAATAATCCTGGGGAAATATCCCTTTCTCCAGGGCACAGTGGGAAACACAAGATATAGACTGTGCCCAGTGATAGAGCAAAGACCACAGACCAAAGAAAAATAGGAAAGAAAGACACTCAAAATCACTTGAGAAGGCCTGTGGCAAGAAAGAGAAATACTCAGAGCAGGGGACATCAGGCCAGGCAAGAGCATGGCCGGGAGAAGCAGCCAGGAGAGCTACCACACATCTGTTTCCTCTTCTGCCCCCTCTCCCAGTGCTTTGTCCTTTAGCTGACTCTATCTCTGTCCGCTTTAGTAGGCTTCCTGCTCTTTGTAGATTTAAACAAATTCTTTGTTATTTGCTTATATGTTTTTGGCTGTTTGCTTTGTAAAATGCCTTTTAGTATCCCCCCATTTCTGTCTCATATTTACCTGCCATTAATTATAATCCTCTTCATAAGCTGAGATCTTCCCTTCCAGTACAGAGACATGTTCAAGTTTTCCAGAACTTTGCCTTTACCTATACCTATTAATTTTCAATCCTACTCTTTGAGTTGCTTTTTTTTTTTTTTCCCTTCCTAGGGGTAGTCATTTATTACTCATTTTATGGGATGTTTAAGTAGCCCCCATGCTGAGCTGCAATACTTTAATTTCCTCACTTTTCACCTTAACATCTTTTTTACTAGCTTCCTCATTTTTAAGCCTCCAATTTAGTGCACAATTTAGCATCAGTGTAGTGGTTCTCAGTACAATTCCTCCTCTGAGGACACTACTCAGAATTATACTATTACTTAAGCACATCTGCATTTAATGTCACTTGTGTGTGGCTGCATTGCAAGGCACAGATACAGGACCCTGCTCTGTGCCAGCCTGCTCATGGGGCTGCAGCAGCACACACTGAACACTAAATTTGCCCTGATTTAAAAGGGATCACTGGGAGCTCTGCCCCAAAACCAAGGTGTCCAGATGAGCAGTTTTACACACAGTGGAGGATTGGGAGGCTCTTAGGACAGAAAACTTGGCCATGAGCAATGGCCATAAAAGTGGTGGTGGTGCTGAAGTTTAGTTGTTTTGCTTGAGGTTTTTTTTCAGTTTTGTGGTTACACAGGAGTTCTGTTCAGTTCTCCTTTGCACAGATATAAATATACAAGATCTCTTAAGAAAACAGAACCTGATCTCATTTTTTAAACTCCAAGGTAAGATAAGAAGAAAGGGCAAGTTAGGGCTTTGCAATCACCTCCCTTATGAAGAATACAGTCACTTCAAGAGAGTGGGAAAAAAAAGAACACAAAAATTCAGGGATATTGGTAGCTTTTACTGAGGGTTTACCACACAATGCATGTGAACAAAATATCCCTTGGCAGAAAACCCTGATAATATTTGGTGTCTTCCAAAGAAAATATTGATTTCCTTAAAACCTGAATTCGTGGTGGTTAATTTCAAAGGCTTTTTAGTAATCTGTACCTCTGTGCTCTTTAGGGGCATGGCTTTTCTTTGTGGGATTTTATGCAGTGCCTGCATCCTGTTACAGGATGACATTAATCTTTGTTCAAATGCCTGAACCTTATTCTAATTTTGTGTTTAAAGTAATCCCCTGTTTCAATTTCATGGCCGCATCTCTTACTTTTGCTTTCAAATGTGGAGGATAAGTCACCTGAGCACAAAATAATAAACAAAGAAAACTATGTTTGTTCTTCAGACCATAGTGTCACCCAAAAAAGTTGGTTACTTTATTTTTTGAAGTCAACACCAGCTGAAATTTCAGATATGCATTTATCACAACAATGGAAAACACAAATTGGCTTCTTTTCCTTTTCCTTTGTATGAAGTCATTACCAAACATATTGGCTTGGAACTCTAGGGATTTGGAAGCAGTCAGATTTAGAACAGGAATAAAAATACTAGGATTTTTCAGCAATAAAAGAGTGAACTTGAAACTACAAACAGAAAAAAAGGAGTGAGAAAGCCGAAAACAGTGATAGAATTGAGACTGATTACTTTGCAATTGGAAATAATACAGTAAGGAAATTAACAGACTTGGGAAATATTTTAGACTTATTGAGAACATTAAAAGTGGATTCTTTTAAGTATGAAAAGGGAAAGACTGAAGCTGTAAGGACTATAAATTCACCTTTTCTTCAGTAGGTAAAGGGTTAAAATACAAGTGACAGTCCAGGAGAAGGAAAACAGGGAAAATTACAACTTTGATCCAGCCTTTTCTTAACTCCAACACTGAACAACCCTGAGACATGTTAAAAAGATCAATGTGTGGAGAAAGTATATTCTCACTCCTGTTGCCATCTGAGATGCCATTAACTGTGGGTTGGCCACTGTAGCCCAAAGCTTTGGTGAAAGTCTCAGTGGCAGAGAAGGCATATGGGATGGGGCAATGCAGAGCAGTGGGAATGGCAGTCTCTCCACCCTCCTTACCACCCATGGCAGCTTCCTCAGCACAGAAAGGTGGGTCTTCAGCCTGTCTGTGCCATCTGTCCCTGAATGCCCCTTGCTTCCTGGGCAAAGTTGTTGCTTTTCCAACGGCATGTTGATGAGTGGTTTAGCTCCTGTAAGAGGGAAAAGGTAATATTCCAGAAGGCTTGCGCTGCAATAGCCTTCCCTGCTCAAAATATTCAACAGGAAGATAGAAATGTTAAGCCATTCCCTATCCAATAATCTCCTTAAAAAGACATCGTGGACCCAGTTGCTTTATGATGCTTCTGGTAATGCACATCAAGAGATAGCGATAGAGTTATGTGCCAAACCCTATCCAAAATTGTCCATAATCAATTTTTTTACCTCATAGGAGATTCAAAATTCAATCATCTGGAAGCCTAGGCAAGAGAAAGCTATGTTTAAACATCATGCCCTGCATGCCTGCAGAGTATAATACTTTTTAAAAGCTCATTTGACATATAGAAAAACATTTCACTATCCATAAACACAGTAGCTCTGTGTATAAAAGGGTGGGTAAATTAAACTATCTGAATGAAAAAAGAGCTGAACTATGGGAGTAAAAATCAGCTGAGATAAAATGAGCGAAAGTTGAAGCTCTTTGTATCAAATATAAAAAGTGAGGCAGGAAAAATATTCTTCTGAAATATTCACGTTCTGAAAACATGCTTTAATTATATATAAAAATTCCAATTTTTAACTTTTATCAGGTCATGATTTAGTCCCTGGATAGGCACAAATTGACCCAATAGCTCTCATTTTGGGATCAGGGCTTAAATGACCTATTTGGATCTTAGATAGAGCAGCTACTCTGGGGAGACGCAGACTCTCTACAGCATCTGTCTTCCTTAATGGAAAGCTACTTCCTATTTGTTTACCTGCAAAAGGTCGCAAGCGCCATTAAAAGAGTGTTCAGGACAGTTTCAGTGTCATGTCCTGAGATAAAAATTTTCTTTGATGTTTTACATTGGTTTCAATCAGGAATTTTTTCAACCTACTTTAATTTTCCTGTATTGCTTGCACCAGACAATAACGGTAGGAAACCTGAAATGGTAGGAATCCCCAGTGTTACTAGAGCTGTGAAAAAAGGAGATACACAGCTTACTGAATTATTTCCAAATACTACTGTAGTTCTCTATGCATCTCTAGTATAAAGGGGAAAAAAGTGAAACCTAATCATTAAAAGAAAACCTGTTCGGATTGTTTGAAGTGTGAAGGTCTTGTGTTATGTTGTTAGAAATTACACTTCTTTACATGTTTCTTAATCTGATGCAGGTTTTCCTTTTTTTTTTTCCCTCTTGCTTTTAATTTGACATGCCAGTCAAAGTTAACATTAGAAAAAACAGCAAATACAAACCTTGTAGTATATATGCATTCATGTTGTACACTGTAATAGCTCTCATTTTGGCAAAAGTTAGCAGATTGTTCTCTTCTCTCGGGAGGAAATAACATTCATTTTAGGTTTTAATGGATCTTTAGGGTTATAGTAATTCAAATTAAACTAAATCATCATGAATTATTTCTGAACCCCATGTTATGTCCTCCCTTTCCTTTCCTATGTTGGTTTGCAAACATGTGAATTTCACACTGGCAACTGGAAACTTGTTCACTAAATAATATACAGCCCCTCAGTTTGAAGAGGAACAACAACACATCAGACCATTCCTGAAATGACAGCAAAAATGGCACATGCAAACTCATGTCTGTTATTGTCCAGGACAATAATGATGTTAGGGATGCACAGAACCGTGTCACCAGAGGAACAACAGCTATGAGTACAAATTCTCATGCACAAGTACTTCCACCAGAACACTGCAACTGTACTGGCATGTTTCATAAATAGATGGGAAACTAGAAGCAAGCATTGGCAGCATCAATTAATTTCTGCTATTTGGCCAAATGTAATGTAAAATTCCAAAACTATTTTAGAATAGCTTTTCTGAAGTTGAAAGAGCATGACATTCAGATATGTGAATAGAAAATTTCAGGTTATGTTTCTCCATTTATCTAAAACCTGTTTCAGTCTGGAATGGGAATGCACAGATAGTCAAGCCAACTGGTAAGATACTACAAAAGTGTATATACCAGTATGAGAAGTTAGTTTTAGCATAAATTTCTGTAACATTATCCATAACCACCAAAACATAAATCTTATTTTAAAGTTTTTCTCAGGAGGTTGGCATCCTTTCTAAGATATCTTCCTGAAAGATTTGTCTGTACTTGCCCTTGTGCTCCTACAGCTGAGAGGTATACAGATCTGCAGTACTGTTCAGTGAGGTTTGTCAGCTACTCTAATGAGACAGTAGATTAACTCTGCAGCATTACGAAGAACGACAGAGCCTGATGATATGCCAGATGGCTTTGGGAACTAATTTTGATCCAGAAAATTCATATTTTCTGTATCTTTTTGATACATTTAGTCCAGAACAAAAGGTAACTGGATTTGAACCCCTGAAATTCCTTTTTTCTTCTACAGCCTCATCAGTCAGAAAGATTAAACATTTTTTGGACTATTCTTGTTTAGAAACCATAGGAGGTTCAAGAGTTCTTCAGATTTTGAAATTTTGATGTGTGTGATGCAGTGATGTGAAGTTAGTGTCACTTCCATTTTAAATGCTAACCATGTACTCTTCAGTTGATTACAGGTACTTACAGGTTCACATTTTGCCACTTGCCATTTTCTGGCATATTTTGTTCTTGGTCAGGAGCCATCTAGGATAAATAAGAAAAAGAATAAATAACTTCTAGGCTGTCTACACTTGACATGTTATTTTTGTTATACATAATTACCTATGGAAAAACAATTGAAGAACAGAATACATGTAACCAGCGAGTTATTTATAGCTGTGGCTTTTCAGCCACTTGGCATTAACTATGTGATGAACCATGTAGGGATAAGGAAGAACTGTTGGCTTCCTACCAGAAATAAGATTTTCTGCACTCCTCACATCTTCTCACACAGAACATAATCTCACCAACAGCAACATAGCTTCAGACATGGAAAACCCAGACACTTTGAAAAGCCATCAGGGAGGCAAATGCCTCCATACCATAGCCAGCACTGGTAGTTCACAGACTAGAAGAAAAAATGTAGTTTTCACATCCTTTGGATAAATCTGACGTAACTTGACAAAAAGTGCTACCACACTAGCAGTGACATTCCTAACTCTTCATTTCCCTCCTCTTACCCCTTCTACATAGCTGTATCTTCTGCTGTCTAACCAGCAGAAGGATTTTACCCTGACGGATTTTACCTGAGGCTACTTACCAGGAAAGAAAAAATGACACTGTTCTGCAGGTGAAGGTGCACTGCATAAATTAACAACCACTAGCATCCAACAAAGACAAGGATACTAAACAAAAAAAATCAACCTTTTGGCTTCTCTTTATGTTCGTGTTTCCTGAAAGAAACTAGACCAATGTGATCCTAGACCTAAGAAGGAAAATCAAAATGAGATTTGGAAATAAAAAAAGATGTACTCTGTATTTCTTCAGTGTTACTGACAAACTCTGGTGGTTCATAGATGCAGATATAAGACTCTGGATAAAACAAATGTAGGAACTTGAAGGACATCCTGAAACAAGGAGGCATGTGTAATGGGAACTGGTGTTGGATATACCAACACCCACTCAAATACAGAACCATTCTTCTCATTTCCTATTTCATTTCTCCTTTAAGCAGTAAGTCTTATTTCTTCCTTTTGCTTCAGTGTCATAACAATAGCTCTCTTTTTCTTTCTGTTCTTTCTCCATTTTCCTCACACACTGACAAAGGCTTCTTTTTCCCGTGATTCTTACTGGGTCTCTTTCCCTGCATAATATTTTCTAAGTCCACTCATTTTCCTTTCTACAAAATTTAATCCTTCCACAAAAGATTTAATTACCTAACTCAAGAATGTGAAAGGATGTTCCCACAAATCAAGGTAGTAAAATGGCCCCATTATATTTATTTTACACACAGAGGGGAGAAAGGGAACCTATATGATAAGAAAAATACAAAAAGGAAAAAAATTAAAACTAACACTTGCAGTGATTTCAGCCCCAGCGGAAAACACACATTTATTGGGAAGAATTCTCAGCAGTAATGCTGGAAATCTAACATTTTCTAGTTCAATTACAACATCGGATCCTAGATATTGGTAAGAGGCTTGTTTCTCAGAACTTTGATACTGAATCAATACTGTGCTAACTTGTGATGCATTAAAACAGTGCAGGAGGTGTCCAAATGTTATTAATAGTTTCATAGCCTTCCCATCTATTCTGCCAGACATACTTAGTTATTGTCAAAATTACTGTTTTATTGAAATAAAAACAAGCACGTTATGGACTTACATGAAGTTGCACTTTGAAAGACAGACTAACGAATTCCAGGGAGTCTGACTGCGCACTCAGTGTTTTCTTCCTTCTCTCTGCACCATGATCACAGAAATCCAAAGGTTTCACTTACCTGTGGCCTGCTTTTGAACAACAGGAGTGATGATGACACCGAAACTACAACCATATTTTGGGCCTGGTGCAGGTTCAGTGCCATTTAAGAACCAAGTACTTGGCCAAGCCCCCAGACATGACAGGCAAGCACTTCCATATGGGATTAACCTTCTCCCACCTCACAGATCTGCAGTGGAGGTCTCTACATCCCATCTGTTGGTACAGACTCCCTTTCTACTCAATGCAGAAAAGTAAGCACTTGCAGAGTGCTTACAATTCACTTTCTGTGCCTTAAAAGAGGAAAAACAGTGCTAAGAATCGCCTGATTTTTGTCACAGACCCGCAAAGCCAAGCAGATGGAGATATGGGCACTATTGATTCCTGCATTTGGACAAACAACTCCCAGCCATGGTGTATAAACTGAGTAATATGGATGGTCTCTTCAGCCTTATGTCCTGGAGCTATTCCATTCCCCTTCATCCTCCAAGAAGCCCTATGTGATGATTTTCATATTTTCTTTTTTTTTAATCAGTGTTTTAACCGCAGCTTCATGGACTGAATTTCCATGCTGCTCTCGCATTTAGGCAGGTCACATATCTAATTCATTTCCCTGCCCACGTCTTCTAATTGATGATTTCCAGTTTCATAGAGGGACACTATTGTTATAAGTCTCTTGATGGTTAGGTAATTCAGAAAATCCCATCTCACATTTCTCCCTTTAAAAACTTGACCTATGTTTCTCTGTCTATTCACACAGTCATAGACTCTGTTAGGAGCCTCCAACACTATAAATTAGAGTTTACTGGGATGACTGAGAACTTTTCAGTTTATTTTTATGAAATGGATTATTCTCAGCTGGGACCTAGATGCTGACCTCATTGATTTTTTCCCCCCACATAGGCCACTAATGCAGCACTGGAATGTATCATATTTGACTGGACGCAATCAAAGCTGCTGAACTTGCCTATAACCACTTTTGTGTGTAGTTCTGTTAGGCTGAGACTCCCTAATGCATGTGACAAAGTTTCTTTCCATGTTGGTGGAACAAAAGGAGGAAAATTTCAGAATATTTGGCCAATCATAGGATTAGAGGAAGGAATTTTATAATGTAAATACTGATCCAAGCAGAAATCATTGATTTTTGAGGAAGAAAGAGCTATCTAACCATCATATAGTTAAAAGAAAGCAGAACAAATTACTCATTTTTCTCCTCACCAGAGAATTATTATTTGACTACCACTTCCTTCTTTATGACTAGTGCTGATGAAATTGCATATTTAAATCTAACTTATTAGTGTTTGCAAAAATGACATTCCTTTAAGAAATAAACTAATCATTCATCTATGATCGTCACAAAAAGCAGTGTGGTTTTTCTTCTCCTTCTTTCTTTCCTAATCCTTAGATTTTACCTACAGCCTGTGTGCAAGTAATGCACATTAGTCAATTAATAAGCTGGTAAATGACAACAGTTCCAGGCAATTTAATTACTGTTGGTAAAATAAGAAATGAGTTATTGCATGTCAGTAACTAATTTCAGCTCCTTTCCTTGGAACAAATCAACTTGGAATGTGATGGCTTATTTAGAAAATAAACCAAATTTCTCCCTAGAAAAGGCAAACTACTGAGTCATTTTTTGGAAAAAAAATGTAAATGCCTCGTCAAAATCTTCTGTCCTTTGCTCCTAGAGCCAGGGAAAGTTTATTTTAAAAACTATGTTACTGTTTTTGCAACTAAATATTCTAAAAAATAGAGTACGAGTAGGAAAAAAAAAGGCAACTCAGAATGCTCTTCCCTCTATTTCAGCCATTCTCACTCTGTGTGTTTACACAATAAGTATATTAAGATGAATGAACTTTAACTATCCACTGAAATACATAATTCTGTGGTAAAACAGACTTATTTGCTGTAGCTAGGGGTTTTCACAAGAGACAGCAGCAGCAATTGTGCATTAGTTTTCTTTTCTGAAGTATAAAGAAATCATTTAATATGGATAATAATGTCTAGCAGAAAAATTTATAATCCTACATTTGAATAACTCCCTATAATAAAAGGACATATCCAAAACATGTTATTAGGTGTTGGTCTCAAAAGACATCAGTATGGTTTACAACCTCTTCTGGAGGAAGAAGAGGAAGCACCTATTTAGGAAAAATCTCATATTAATGTTGGTACTTAATACCAGAAGGAATTCAGCAGTACCCTAGTGGCTCCACCTCCCTTCTGTGACATTCCTGGCATGAGCTGACTCCACCACAACTCTATGACTAGAAGACAGCTTTCTCACAAATCTTATTTCACTGTTCTGTGACATTTTTTACAGGGAAGGAAGTAACTGTTAATGGAAAGAGCTCTTTAGAAAATTTCATTTTTCTATCCTTGCATACGTGTGGACTGCTGAGCAAATTACTAACAGGTTCTTGAACGAGTGCCTAGAAGGAAAGCAAGGAAAATCACTGGAAATGTATGTTTTGGGTTGTTTTGGGGTTTTTTTTGTCCACAGCCCATTTAACATCTTCTCACTGCTGGGACTTGGTACTTGACTGAGGGCTTCTCACCAAAAAAGAAGATAGTACAGATGGGGTTTATACAAGCATTAGTCAAAGCAAAGATTGCCACAAATAAAACAAACAAACCAAAAAAAAATGATACCACCAGGTCCCTGTGCTTTTGCAAAATCTTCCAAAAAATACACTTTGTTAAAGTGTAGATGCACCAGTTTCTTGAATGCTTAATTAGAGTTACATCAAATTGCAGCAGTTCTTATAGAGTCAATTCAAGTGCGTAAAAATAAACCAGTTTTCTATCAAAGGTCAAAACTTGAGCTAGGCCAAACCTCTCAAACAGTTTTCACTTGAAAATCACCTGTGCAAGAGAGTTGGTTAAATTCAATTATAAATTCAAAGCCCTAAAAAGAAAAATAAAGCAAACAAAAATAGCCCTTACACTCATATATTCCTGGAAATTTTCATATTTAAAATTGATTTTTATTTTTTTTTTTACTGAGTTCACCATTATAGGCTAAATCCAGTGTATATTAGGGCAGTCAGAATGACCCTTTTGTCTGCCCTCAACAGCCATAAAATATTAAAAGAAGGAAGCTAAAGGGATTAGCTAAGAATCCCACTTTCATCCTCCCCATCAAGTACCAGTTCCTCACTGTATAAAAATATATATGAATCCTTTAACAGGAAAAGTGAATTTTACTCCCAAATGGAGCAACACAGATCTGAGAACTAACACAGATCAAGATATGAATGACTGGCTGCGTGAGAGCATGAGACAGATTTCCCAAATGGTCAAGAATGAGATCCTCACCTCTTTGTGTCCTCTGCTGGAAAGACTCTTCTTGCAACTGAAAGCTCTGCAAATATGCCTTCTTGTGCCTCTGGCCTCTGCACTGACAGAAGGGGGGAAGCAGAGGGGCAGGCACTGATGTCTTCTCTCTGGTTCCCAGTGACAGGACCCAAGGGAAAGGCCTGAAGTTGTGTCAGGGGAGGTTTAGGCTGAATATCAGGAAAAGATTCTTCACCCAGAGGGTGGTTGGGCACTGGAACAGGCTCCCCAGGGAAGTGCTCACAGCACCAGTCTAGCAGAGTTCAGAAAGTGTTCAGACAACTCTCTAAGGGATGTGGTGTGACTGTTGGGATGTTCTTGTGCAGGCCCAGGAGCTGTACTTGATGATCCTTTTGGGTCCCTTCCAAACCAGCATATTCCGTGATTCTGTGAAGCCCCAGCACCTCTGGAGACTTCAGAGACACCAGCTACACCAGGATGGAAGAGAATCACTACAGTTTAGTCAGACAAAAACACTGGAGACTATTATGAGAAGGTCAGACCTTTAATCCAGTGTTTCATTGTCCATTTCTCAGACTCTGGGCTTTTCTCTTCTTTACACACCTCTCTTCATATTTTATTGCTGTAGCAACCACCTATGGTGTAGTCACCTTGTAGACTACCTAAGAAGCACTGCCTTGTCCTGCAAATCTGATGGAACTGCTCAATTGTATAACAAATCACATCTTACTCAAACTCAAGGAATTGTGTTTCTGCTTTTGTACTTATTTTGCTGTACACTTTATTACTAGGCTATCGTTTCATTGCCACTCTTTTAAGTGAAAATTAATACAAATTAAGTGCACAGAAAGAAGCAAACACTTGCTTACCAGTAATTACTGCTCATATATGACAGATATTGATAGTTGTTTTGCTGCAAATAAAGTCTAAGCAAGCTTGCTAAAAATAGATATTAAAATTGTGAGGCTGATCTAAAGACTCACCAGAACAGACGTTTCCTAGAATAAACCCAACAACCATCTACAATATAAGAGTGCCAACAGTTTAATAATTAGGAGCTTTTTTGTGTACAGAATTACTTCACTCGTAAAACAGTCCACATTTCCTCTCTGCAGTTCCTTGATAGTTCATTCCTTGATGTAACAATCCACTGGCTGCTCTCTAAATACAGATATTAGACAGACAAGACATACCTCACCTGGACAAGAGTTCTTGTATTTCTGTTCTGTTCATGACTCTTTGGATATGAATAGTCCTAGTTTAGATGCACAGTGAAGCAAATAAATTTGATATGTTAGGATTCACTAGTCATGACGAGAGGTGCATAATAAACAAGAGAACTCCAGAAATATCCACTTTGTTGTGCAAGTGCAGTGGCTGTCTGATCCATGCAGTTGTTCACTCAGTACTTTCTAAGACAGGGCAAAAGGCTGTTTTGTACAGAGTTCATGCACATTACCAGCCTGCTACAGTTATGTCCAAAATGCTCAGCAGTAGCAAAGAGAGAATCATCCTGCCTGTCAGAGCAGAGTACTTGAAAATACTCCAAACCTATGCAGTCCTGAGGCACAGATTAATCCCAGGGCCAGGCAACAGGAATTGGTGGTCTATTGCTTAAAGCCCATAGAATTCATCAACTAGACAAACGCATTTTCAGGTACCCTCCTG
Source organism: Picathartes gymnocephalus (assembly GCA_013390045.1). NCBI lineage: Eukaryota > Metazoa > Chordata > Aves > Passeriformes > Picathartidae > Picathartes > Picathartes gymnocephalus. The sequence goes on from WEKY01063493.1 coordinate 50,432, forward strand.
GACAGGACCCTCCACCATCATAATACAGAGTGTCACCATGGTCACTGCCTAGTCAAAAGTACTGGGTTTGGTTTTTTCCAGTCATGCAGATCACTGCAGGCTATCAAAAGCAAAAAGAACATTTTAATGTTTATGGCAAGGAATAATGGATTTTGCAAACTTTCTGCAATATCACAAGATCTTACAAAATTCACATATTACTTTGTAAGCAGAAGAAAAGAAATCCATCTCTCCTCCGTCCTGTCTATATTTAAGTCATGCCTAATGCAATTACTCGGGACATAAACATCTCTCATTAATACCCAACAACTCCAAGGTTTGGAGCCCCATTTATGAGCATATGCTTTTCCAGAGACAACCTTACTTCATTTATTTCCTCTTACAGCTGCAGATAGATACCAAGAAGGAAATTATCTGCATGGTATGCTCTGAACGGTTTTGCCTTTTAACTCTTTCATAAAGAAGCAAGAGTTTCTTTAAGTATGTTTTACTAATGAGCTGGATGATACCGTTCAAATCAGAAAGAAGAGTCCACACAACCTGTGGTAGAGTTACATCTCTATTACTTAGGAATACTCTTTCACTTGCATAGAAATTGTCTCGTGTTGGCAAGTCTCCATATATTTATGGGGAAAATGTAATTTATTGCAGAAGCAATAATAAAGAGGCAGGGCAGAGGTAATAACAGGAAAACTATAGTAAGGCCTACAGTTTCTGCCACGATGTATTGTCTACTTATTAAAAACTACTTAGTAATAAATAAAAACATCCAAAGGGATCCGTAAGGCTGAGTAGCATCTAGAGAATAGAAGCAAGAAATATTGTATGAACTACCACAGAAGAATATTTCAGAAAGCCTCTTGTCACAGGCACTGTCCAGTACCTTTCCTCTCCTCTCACAAAATATCTCATAATAGAAAGGACAGGAACAAAGACTGCCTTGGGACACAAGATTACCCTCTATGTGCTATTCCAGGTAATAGGGCACAGGATTTCACAGGGACATTAGCAAGTGCAATTCCCATCCTACAAGGGACTTTGCACCCAAAAGGCAGGACATGAAATTTTAGGGAGTACTTGATTATAATTGTTCTTTGAAAATCCAGCTGAGCAACACCTAAGCATATATAGAAGCCCCTCTTTGGATCTCTATCCCTTCATCCTTTTTCTAGTTATCAATAGTCATAAAGAATTATTACATCAGAATGCTTTCAATATCAGACTATTAAAAAAAAGTCTGTCAGGCATTTTATAATGCAAATATGTCATTTTAAGACTTGCAGAGGGAATGAATCCAGGTGTTATTGTCCATTCATCCTTTGACCTCTCATCTTTCAAAGCCTCTGGCACATCTACCATTTTGCTTATGCATTAGCTATTAAAGGAGCAGACTTCAGAAGTGCTTTTCAAGGAAACTCACATTCAATCCCCCACTTAAAATAGAGATTTACAGTTTAGTTATCTATTGTGACTAATTAGTCTCTTAGAAATTGCTTTGGTAATATTTAGTGTGACATGGGTTCTCTGCTCTACTCTCCTTCCATATTTCAACATTTTATATTGTAGCTCCCTTTTGACAAACCCTATTAACCAAACCTTCCAGGCCTCACTGAAAATGTCAGGCTATAGAAAACAGATAAGAATTGTCATTCTGCAGTGCCAGCAGAGGCCTCCTGACTTGAATCTGGCAATGCTTTACTAAAGCTATAACTCACAGGGCAAGAGAAGAAACAGCATCAATTGCTAGGGCAATGTAAAAGTGAACACAGCAGGATGTTTTACAGTTTGCTGTGTTCTGTAGTTAGCTGTTATCTTCTCCTTGGAAACCTACTGAAATTACAATCTTCAAGCGAGACAATGATGAATTAAGTAAGATTAGAGAAGGGTCTGGGTTGCAATGCAGTGACCAGTGCAGGACCCAGCATTTCAAAACGCATTTGATCTCAAAACCAGTTGCTAAACCAGCAATTTTAAGAAGAACATCCAAAGTCCAGTGACCTAATATTCAGAAGTGGCTTTCATTTTGTTGATAACCAAGATGAAGTAGGGAATGTGGATGCATTTTTTATATATATTCTCATTTCAGTACTTTAAGGACTAAGTATCTAAAGGCTAGAAGATCTTTTTCCTGTAATTTGAAAATTTGTGGTCCTTTGAGGAAAGAAAAACGCATTTTCTTCTTGCAGATGAAGAATCAGAATTTATCATTTTTGCCATTTGCAGAAGCTGCTTCACATCATTCTGCTCAAAAGACCAGATTTTGGAAATGGAGCTCCTGGACACAACAATTGTTGCCTGTAAGGATGTCCAACACTGAGATCCTGAGCAGCAGTGGCCTCTTGCTTTGACTTCCAGAGTTTAGGCATTTTAAAAAAGCAGGCAGCTAGTGCTTAAACAATCACAGCCATACTCAACACATCTCACAGGAAGAGCCTGTTGTTGCTACTCACACACCACAGCAGGTAGCCAGATAGATCCCTCATCTCATATTGAAAACCACAGATGTTGGTTTGAGTCTCTCAGGTCCTTTCATTTCACTTCTTTAATATGCTTTGGTAAATCCTAGGTATCGAACTGCATCCTCAGGCACTCAAAACAAGTTTTAGGAACAAAGTGAAAATTATGCAGACAACCACCATCACCTGCTTTAGCCATGCTGGAAAGCCAAGGTGGAGCAGTCACAGTGTGTGTCTTGGGAAGCAGTCTTAAAAGAATTACCAAGTCTTGCTACAAATTACTCCCTGGTCATAGCTGGGTACAGTCAGTCCATCTAACGAAGTCAGGAGTACCACATATAAATGTTACTATGAATGGTACACATCTTTTTAAAGGTGGATCAAAAGGAAGAAAACAAAGTAATTGCCATAAATGTTATTACTCACATCACTACGGTCATATCTCCTTGGGGTCTGATTGTCTAGGACAGGTGATCAAAACCAAAAGTCCTTATCTTTTTTGAAAGGTAATGTCAGCAGCTGCACTCACCAACGAGGGCTGCCACCTAATGCTTGTGTCACAGTAAATGATTATAGGCAGACAAATCTGCTGCTCTGTTTTAATCAGTTACTTAATCAGCTTCCTTGGAATGAACTGCTTTGGCTCAACAGACTGAGTGACAAAGCTTGTCAAAGTGGAGGGTGTAATAAAAATGTACTGATAAATCATGGAAAAGTGATGGTATCATTCTTTTTATTTACCCTGTTGTTTCTATCAGAGCAAGTTAACCTCAGCTCCTTTCATTCATCTTTTGTTGTTATTGCTGGGAAATTTAGTATTTAGCTCAAGATGTTTCGCATGATGAATTATTAAAAATCTTCAACTGTTGGACAACCTTCTAGAGGTATAAGATTTTTTAGGAAAAAAATTATCCCTTGTTTTGCTGTGAGGGGAGACAGCTAATAAAAAATGGTACAGAATTATTGTGAAACAATTGTCTGTAGTGTAATCAAGTCTGCTTCTGCCCTCCAACTACTCCAAGATATAATGATACATGTATCATTAAGCAGCTGCTATGGATGCCTGAGGAAACTGGTAGAAATTTGTACCTATTGTTTTTCTTTCTCCATTTCAATCTGCTCTGTTACACTCCTTCCATCCACCTCCCACTGCACTTTTCAAATGCTACAGGCATGGGGAGTAGTGGCTGGGAAATGCCCAGCAGAAAAAGACCTGGGGGTGCTGGTTAACAGTAGCTGAGCATGAGCCAGCATGTGCCCAGGTCAGTGGCCAGAGTGGCATCCTGGCCTGTACCAGCAATGGTGTGGCCAGCAGGACCAGGGCGATGACTGTCCCCCTGTTCTCAGCACCGGTGGGGCCACACCTCCAGTGCTGTGTTCAGTTTTGGGCCCCTCACTTCAGGAAGGACATTGAGGTGCTGATGGGGGTCCAGAGACGGGAACAAAGCTGGGAAAGGACCTGGAGCACAAGTCCTGTGACGAGTGGCTGAAGGATTGTTTAGCTTGGAGGAAAGGTGGCTCAAGAGGGACCATATCACTCTCTAAAACTGCCTGAAAGGAGATGTAGCCAGGTGAGAGTTGGTCTCTTCTCCCAAGTTACAAGTGATAGAACAAGAGGAAATGGCCTCAAGCTGAATTTCGAGGTGGGGAGGGGGCATTGTAATTGTATTTTTAGGGGTTGTCCCAACCACTGAAAGGGTTGCCAGGTATTGGAACAAGCTGCTCAGGGAAGCGGTGTAATTATGATTCCTGGAAGTGTTCAAAAAATGGGTAGATGTGACACTCAGGGACACAGTCTAGTGGTGGACTAGGCAGTGCTGGGTTATTGGTTGGACTCAAATTTCTTTTCCAAACTGAAGGATTCTCTGATTCTATATACTCTTAGCTGGATTCTGCCACTGGTCACACTGGTGTAACCTTTCACCCAAAGGAATGTCTGCTGTCTCTGGGAAAGTATGTTCCTGGACTAAATGGCTCCATAATTATGGAATCTTTCAAATAAATACTTTTAGGGTTGTGATTTTTGACACAGCCAGTAGAGGGGAAGGTAGAGTGTGTGACTAATGTTCAATTAGAAGAGCTTAGAAATTAAAAAATTGTTTATTTAATGGTTGATAAACATTGCGCAGTATTAAAGACTATAATTATGTGTGTGGGTTTCTCCTACCCTGTTCCCAGCCCTCATGCACAGGGTCTCTGGTTGGCAAGTTGTCCTACGCAAAGGCATGCTTTTTGCAATAGGCTCTTAGTAGGAGCCAAAACCACTCCTGATGGTTGACACCTTCCACAGTGGTCTATTCAGTATAGTATTCTGAGGACTTTAAATAATGACAACGTTTAACGGCAGTTTAATTAATGTCCATTTTCATTGTCTTCAACAAAGAGGCCACAACAAAAGACATAGGAAGGAGCAAAATACTGGGACTACTTACTGAAAGAAGGAACATGGATAAGAAGCATTTTCTTGAGCCATTTAACAAAATATTTCAAATCTGGTTTCTAAATTTTATTTTTTTTTTTAAATGAATAAGTTTTCTCCAGGGTGCCTGCCAAGAGAAATTTATTTCTGGCACATATTGCAGAATGCTAACCTCCATTTTAGTCATCAACAAAGACATTAATGTGATCGTGCCAGCACATAGGTGTTCAAGAAGGTCGACACTGATGAGTCGGTGTCATGGAAATCACTACTGAGGGACCTTTTTAATTGGTAGAAGAGGTTTATTTGTACACAGCGAAAATCCACAACAGCTTGATTTTCTTAAGAGAGAAAAAAAAAAGCCAAGCAGCTCTCAACTAAATTTCTGAGTGCTGGCAAAGAGCTGGTAACAGGGTAAAGCTGGATGAAATTTTCCTTTTGAAACCTGAAATAATGCTAGATCAAATCCAAACCAGCCTCCAGGAGTCACTGAAGCTCTGGAATACTTTCAACCAAGGAGATTTCTCCTAGATTTTGACTCTGTTTAAGGACAGATAGGACAGTATGCCTCCTCTCCCATCCCCTGTGGCCAGACACCTGATCAAGGGCCTCAGTGATTACAAGGTTTCCCAAGCAATGAGCTTTACTCCAAATCTGCTACCACTGGTTCAGTGAAAGAAAGCTTTCAAAAAATTCAAGCCCAGAGGATCTGCTTTTATTTGCACAAAACAAAGAAAAATCTAGATCTTTCCACGTCTGAAAAGATTAAGATTTGCTAAATACGAGTCAGCACAAGCAGTCAGAAAATACGGACAGGTCTGTGGCACCAAAAATCATTTTCCATAGACATAATTTCAGAGAAGTTCTGGAGGTTATTGCTTAAAGGATTACGGTCTCCAGCAGCCTACCTGGCTAGGTAGACTTCTCCCCCACTAGTTCTTACAGTCTCAGGAGCAGCAGAAAAGAAAATATTTGAGCAGTTTTTTCAACTAATTTTTCTTACCACAGTGAAGTAGATGGAACTGCATCAGACTGAGAATGAGTCAGCTGGAGCACAGGTACTTGTTACCTCCTGGTTTTGCCTTCAGAAGACATGGGAAAAGGCCTGGGGAGACAGGAATAGCAGATTCAGAAAACACCCAGTGAGATTCATCACAGAATGTCAGAGGTCCTTCTATCCTGTCACAGGCAATTCTGACTGCTACCAAAGAAAGAATGAAGGTTGTAATTTTTTGTGTGTTCCAGGTATCGAAAACCCTTGTACTAGCCATGCCACAACAGAAGCCATATCTATTGGGATAGGAATACTTGATTTCAGCTTTGAAAATATGTTTTTGCCAACAGGATGTTGGCACAAAATATTTTCCAAAACATAATTAATTAAAAAAACCCCCCAAAACAGTAGTAATCTGTAAAACATCAATAATGTGCAAGTCTTATGGTGCTCTTTTATTTTTTCATGAATTAGTAAAAGAAAAAGAAAAAACGTCTATTTTTAAAATTATTATTGATTTTTCTTGTCCATATCACTTCAACTTTGACCCATGAGATTTGTCTCTTCTGTAAGATCAATACAAAGCATTGGACCTTGTAGGATATAATTTTTCACATCCTCTAGATGACATGCTAGAGATTCATATTTTGGTCAGAATTTCCCCTTTGCAGCCAGGCATTGATGGTTTTGAAAGCATTAATATTAATTAAAAAAAAAAAAAAAACCACCATAATTAAGACTAGTAAATGAATGATAATTTCACTTCTTATTGACTGAGAAATGAGGGAAGACATCGCAACTCTCTGTTCCATGTAAATTGGACAATTTACATACTACTATAAGATTTCTGAAAGAAAGAAGCCCCCCTAACCCAGAAAGTGCATCTCTTCAACAAGGTCATCTACAAAGCAGCTGAAGAAACAACATAGGACACCATTCAAACATCAGATCTTCCCACAACACACCACATCTTTGCAGTCTACACCTCATCCAGTCCCTGAACTTTGAAACACTTCTTGATGCCAGTTCTCTATCACATTCTCACAACAGAGATGTTTACCGTCTCACCTTTACAATAAGTACAGTAAGAATCACCTGTTCATAGTTACAAACCAAAGTCAGAAGTGGGAGAAATCAATAGATCACTAGTCATTTCCTATTGCCAAGGAAAACCTTCCATCATGGAGAAACCTCTATGCAGCACAGTACTATTTGTAAATTCTGTGCTTATTTTGAGAATGTGTTGACAAACAACAGTAAAGTACTGACAGGATGCTTTTAAACCTCTTGCGCCTCAAAAAGTAACAAGTCAAAAGACTCTCCTCGCAGACAAATTATTTTCTTCTAAGAATGATTGCACAAGAACTTTAGTCTGAATTCTATAAGGAATTGTGTGGTTTTTTTACTTTCCAAATAATCAATAAAAGTTGTGGGAAGCATAACTTGGGACTGCATATTAATCTCGCATTCAGCCTTCCTTGCTAGTTTTCAACAGGACCTATTCATCTTGCTGCGTCTGTAGAAGTGATTTGTTTCATCTGTACACTCCATGCACCACTAAATATAAAACCAACTTCTGTTTAACAAAGTGGATAGCAGCATGAGGCACTTCCTGAAAGCCTGGGCCCTGGCAAGAGCATTGCAAATGATGAGAAGTTGTCAGCCTGGGAAAGAAACTATTTTATGGCACAAGCCACACTGTGAGCAGATCAGTTTTGAAAAGAAACACTGTTGGTTTCTCCTCTAAGCAACTCTACAGATACCCTGTGGACCTTCTGTGATGTGACATATTAGTAGGAAAGCACAGTAACACAGGAGCCTAAGAGCAGCTGGACTGGATCAGGCCACGGGTCTATTTAGCCCAGTGTCCTGTATTTGACAGTGGCCAAAAGTGGATGAAAGAACCATATAATAGGAAAAGCTGTATGTACAGTCTTTCCAAAATGCTCTCCCAGCTTTTAACAATCTGTAATTCAACAGGTGTCTGTGTCTGCCATAATCATCAAGCTTTTTATCTATAAAGATACCCAGTTATTGAACCTGTGCTAACATCAGACTCCAATCACCCTGTAGCAGGTAGTTCCAGTGCATTGCTCTGTCCTTTGTGAACACTTTTTTATTTTTTTTTTATTTTTCTGAAACGGCTACTCTGGCTTCATCTGAGACCTCCGCACTCTTTCACAAGTTTTTATGACAGTTATAAGAGCATTGCAATACCTGTTTGTACTGTGACACTTCCTGGTCAGCAGTGCTGTGAAAGATTTGGGCGTTTCCCACCTGAGCCACTCACTTTCTCACTGGGTATTTTAAGCCGCAGCTATCACAGAGCAACTCTGAATTTCTTGGGGGTCTCAGTGCACTACTGTACCACAGTCATCACCAGGGCTTTCATCAGTAAGAGTAGCCACAGGAGAAATTTTGAAGGCCTCAGAGATTTCCACCTGGAAATTTCATTTTGGGGGACTCAGCAGTTTTGTTGCTTAGTCAGGCGTACGGTTCAAACAGCACTGCAGAAAATATTGGTGGCAAAGGTGCCGCAGGTATCACTGGACTGGCATGAAGTTCAAGAGAGGTGAGACTCAGAAGGTCCAGCTTAATTTTTCCATTTGGCACCCAGAAACTGCTGCAAACAGAAGAACATGACATGGTACCAGTTCTCCACAGGTGAAAAAAAAGCTGCATTTTCAGCAGTGCAATTTTTTTTGAGAACACAGAATGCAAATCAAGCAGCTTTTGTTGATCTGTGGTCACTTCAAGAGAAATAGGGAAGAGATCTGAGTTATTTTTTATAGAAATTTACCTATGTGATCTTGCTAAGATCTGGTGTTTTGAAATAAAAATTAGATTAGTCTTAATATTGGGGGTAGAATTTCAGATTAGAGAAGAGAAACAAGAATATATTTAGATGCAATGAGCCACAAAAAAACATGCACATGGAAAGAGAAAACCTGAGAAAATAAAATCCTCTTTTTAATAAAGTTCTAAGATAAATTATCTAAATTTGGGGGGAATCAGAGAACAGGAAATTTAATTCCTTACATTTTCCTTCTGACTTCAAAGGACAGACCTGACTTCTTATGCACAACATTAAAGAAGCATTTTATCAAAGAATAGCTATAAGTATCGCATAGAACAGAGAAATTTAAATGTCTTTTTTTTCCCATAAATTTTAGCAATACAGAATATTCTCTACAAGTTCTTCAAGACACTTAACAGAGCTACAATTGACCATGCAAAACTTTCTGGTTACTACTGTTTTCTAATGCAGCAAAGAGGAAAGAGTTTGTCTCTGTAGTCTCTATAACTAGCACTCAGATTTTCAGGATGCTTCGAGTTCTCTTTAGGAAGTTGGAAAGCCTACTAATATTCACTTCATATATCATCAAGAATCACTGATGCATAATAATATGTAGTAATAGAGAAATCTGACTGCAGACCACAGTAATATTGACTACCAGCACTATACTGGTATAACAATTACAAAAGTAATTAGCATATTATCTTATTTTCTGACAGCCAACTAATCAAATAACAAAAGCAGAACGTAAGAAAAATATAAAGAGAGTAATGCAAATAGCTGTAAATAACTTTTTGTACCTCTTGGTGATACACGTACACTGATATTTTTCTTCAGAATCACTAATGACAAACAGAGTAGCATAAGAAAATTCACGATCCTAAACAAGAGGCTTTCTTTTCACATCTGCCATGCAGTCTGAGTCAGCTACCAATAGTGAAGTCTGTTCCAGGTACTATGTGTTTGCAACGTAAAATCACGACAGTATCTGCAAGGGTTTCTCAGAAAGGTGCCACTCATATTAGGATAAGGTACCACACTTCCTGAGGTTAAAAAAAACCCCCGTCATTTTCCATAGAAAAACTGTGTAGAGTGCTGAGCCTTTTGAGCAAATTCTCCCAGTGCTTGCTGGTGCATGAGACAATGCAGTTGAAACACAGCCCCAGAGAAAACAGTGACAAAGCTCTTGCTTGCACCAACAAAACACCACCCTCTTTATTTGCAGGCACAACCCCAAGTTGCTTCTATCACTTCTATGTACCAAGTGCTTGGGAAAAGATTGGCTTTGTTTTGGGGAGCAAAGAGCTGAAGGCAGGTGGGCCATTCCACCCAACGCCACAGCTCTGATTCTCACACCAGCCCCAGCAGATGCCCCTAGACTGAAGAAGAGCAGTTTGACAGATTAAATAAGCAGTGATTTAATGTGGGCTACTCCTGCACTGTGAGGGGACTCTCACGGCTCCTTCCTGGAGATGGCTGCTGAGCTACCACGGACGCTGGAGAAGCTGGCTGTGCTTCACTGTGCAACTACCACAGGACTTGGTGGGGGGACTTCCAGATGCACAGTCCCCGTGCAGTCTCAGTAACATAATTAGACCTGGGATTTATTTAGCGCTATTCAACATGTTTTCAGCAGGGCTGATTATGTGCCGTTCCCTTAGGAGCACAGTTATAATTTGGAGCTTCCTCAGAGCTGCAGGGATTTGAAGCAGGGGGGGACTTAAATAGCATTACATTTGTACTGCCGAGGTATTCCCTTTCGGGCCAGAGGTAGCTTAGCCTCCCACCATGCCCACAAGATTTTCTTTCTGTCAGCACATCTACAGTTGATAATCTGAAGCATTTTCCAGGGAGCTGGATGGAGTTATGTCTCCCAACAGTTGTTATTCAAACACGTTATGGATATTTGGGCATTTTGGCAGAGAGTGGTTTGATGTAATTAGGATCAGTTTCTGGTTATGGCCATGCCAGGCCAGAGGCAGAGGGCACTTCTCAGAGTGGGAAGAGGAAAAGCCAAAGGCAACGATTAAAACAGATTATTATACAGTTTTGAGCTAACATGTGGAATCAATAGCAAAACATTAGCAGCTGTGCTCAGCTGTAGAAAAGCCTGCAGTCTTACTGTAACCAATAAAAAATAAATTATGGACTGAAAGGAAGGAATGGAAAAAATGGTGGGGAAGGCAGAGCAACATTCAAAGAAAAAATGTAATACAAACATTGAAAATTATTTCTAACCTGAAACAGTGGGTTTGTTTGGTTTACCTTCAGTTTGTTTCATTTTTAATTATATTAACAAGTTGAAAGCATGTTTTAGTTAGCGGGATCCATGATAACCAGGGCAATAATGGCAACATCCCACAAGTTCTGAAGATAAAAACAGAGAAATTGATAATCAAATTGGCAAATGTTATATTTTGCATTCTGTTTTCCTAATAAAGTGAAATGAGAGCTTATCCTGACTTTTAGCTTGGCAGAAATATGAGGAAGGAAAACTGCAGACCTGAGAAGTTTGCTCGGTGTAAAGGCACAGCACAGCAAGTGAGCAGATAAATGCAAGGTATCTGCTGGACAGCCAGAAAGAAGGTAAGGATCTAACTTGTTGGTTACAAGCAAAAACCAAGGATATTATCTTTTTCTGTTAAGGTGCAGCACAAGGTTGACTCAGGGTAAAGGACTAACTGCAAGATTTAGTTCCAAAACTCAAAAATTGTTGGACTACAATCTTAAGTGCTAATGTCTGTGACTCATGTGAAAAATTAAGTTTGGTCAGGGGAGTATATTAACCATTGAAGTTAAGAAGTTCTTGGGAAACAATCTATTCATACATATTATGAGACAAAAAAGGTGTGAGTCTTCTCTGACACTAAATTTCTGCCTCATATTTAAACATGTTACTGGAACAAAATAATTTAAAAAAAAGGATTAACAGATTTAAGCTCTGAAGAGGAAAAAAAAATTAGTGATTTTAGTAAAAATGAGAAAGCTAATCCTGCATCTTAATTTCCACTTAAATAAACTTGTGGCTTTCAGTGATAATTTCAGCGTGACTGGTCAGAAATGAAGCTAACAAAAGTAACAAGTGTTAATTGACCCATATTTAATTTTAATCTAATCTGACGGTCAAGAGTGACTAATTAACTTTACAGAACAAATGAAGACTTTGTTAAATATCTAATTTCTTCATCCCTTCGGTTTTGATGTTAGAGCCCATGAGAAATCATCTCAGGCATTGCCAAAGCCTCTCAAAACAAAACACAGAAGACCTGAATGCATATTCATAGACTTCATAAGAAGAAAGGAAAAGGAAGAAAAGCTAGAACAAAGAATTTAGCCAAACAAGAAAAAAGATTGAGTGATGATTACTTTTAACACTGCTCTGGATTCAAAACACAGTCAACACTTTTTATACAAATAGGGCCCATACAGTTAAGATAGGAGAACAGTATAAGATTTTTCTTAGAAAAAGATTCATACAATCAAAGATGCTACACTGAACATCCCAAAGATCTGAGGCAAAACCAGAGATCACATCCTTAGCAAAGCCAGGTCTTACATGTTTTTCCTATACCACAGAAGGTTTTGAGTCTTCAAAATTACTCCATCCTTTTTTCAATTTCAAGTTTTTCAAATCTACAACAAATTTATGCAATGAGAAATGAGAAATTGCTCTCACTGCATCATAATAGCTACTAACCCCAAAGACAGGAGTCACAGATTCCAGGACTTTTCCTGCTTGATTCAGTAAACCCATGCAAACCTCATGGCATCCTAGATTCCCACTTTGTTAGTAGAATTTCTGCTGTAAATGAAACACTTTCAAATATAGCCCCAAATTTAAGGGTTTTTTTAACACAAATTTTACTTTTGGAGGATATTCTTGTTAGAAAATTTCTTTTCTGCTGTAGTCACCACAGTCCAACTCCAGGAACAAAACCACATTATGATTCCTTTTCCTAGTTGCCATGATTAGTTCATTTTTTGCTGTTTCATTAGAAACCTGTCAGGATAAGTCATGCCTTAGTGAATTAGGATATTCTGTAACAACTCTAAAAATGTCTATATATCTCCTCTTATCCAGCAGGACATCAGTTAGCAAAAGCCCCAGCAGAGAACCATAGTGCATTGTATATCAGCAAAGTAATCTCCTGGGTACTTTGGTAGCAGTGCGGGGGTGGGAGGCTGAAACTGTTTGTGCTCCAAAATGCAATAGAAGTCATTTTACAGCTGCACATATCCAAGAGAGTTTCTGTTGTATGGGCCTGGGCTGCACAGCTCCACCAAACAATCCGGAGGAATCATCACAAGCTTAGATGGATGGAAGGTAATTTTGCCAACCTTTGAAACTGTGGTTTCACAGAGAGTAAATATTTCAACTGGGAGAACAAGATCACTATGGAATCTCTCCCAGCGGTAGTTGAGAGCTGCATTAGAACAGTTTTCCCACTTTCTTTCAAAACCGGTATCAACATAGATATAGAAAAGTTTTGTGGTTTGCCTTTTACATTCCAGATTCCTACCTTTCCCCCTCATGTGCATATCCTGAGAATTGCTCTCCTTAGCCTCCATGGAAGCAAGAAGCCTAGCATATGCAAAAAAGAAGTTCCTTTCCAACCCCATTATCAACTATGTACATATGCACACTTTTGTGCCTCCACATTGCAGGCAGTAACTGATTCGTACAGAAAACTGCACAGAAAACCTTTTTTAATTCTCATAGGAAACATGTAACTAAATACCAACATCTCCATTCTAGCATGACTTCTAAGCATTTGGTTCAAAGTCTTACTGTAAATTAATATCTAGCTGAAGGAACAAAGTCATGGATCCTTCAAAACCTGCTTTAGAATATAATCCACTCCACTTCATTGTCTGTTTTCTTTCCTGTAAAATGGGCTTGATGACACACTTCATATTTTCAACTGTAGTTTTAAACTATAGTTTACAGTGCCTGAATGCATGAGTAGTCACCCTGAGATTATTATATTATAATTAACTCATCTGTGATACCTGAAAATCTGTTCTCCACCTGCTCAATGAAAGACTAGTTTTTTTGGTTTATCAGTTTTTAATTAATCATCCATGTTTGTACTCCTCCGTTTTCACCCACCCCCATATTGGTTGAACTGAAAATTCAGCTTCCTCTAACTGCAGAAGTAGAGTGATGTCTTTCATGTCTTTAACTGCATCCAAAATGATACGTAAATTTTGTGTTGCATGGTAATATATTTGTAACTTAGTAAGAACAGGCATTCTTTTTATGAACATGATTATCACCTTTATGTGTCCTTCCTTCCATTCCCTATTAATTTCTTAACTGCTACACTCTTTCATCATTCATAAATTAATACCAAATACCTCACATTCAGTTACACTCATCACTAAATTCTTTTCAATATTTTATCTGGAGCTTCTGATGAAAACTGCAATGTAATCAATGTAATTGATGACCCAAAAAGTAATCATGATATGCTGATATGCTGATACACTGGGACACAGAAACTGGCAATGCCATGAAAACCACTTTACTTAACATGCCATCCTCAGAGGCAGTTTAGCCACTGCCACGTGAGCAGTTGAATAATCCCTACAACTAGAATAAAAACTTCTGGAAAAGTAAAACCAACAGCCAGTCAGAAGTAACATGAGTTAATATCCTGGATATGTGCTGGAAAACAAGAGAGGAAAGTCCCCTCTATTTGTTAAGCTACTGCTTAACAATTTCACAAACCCCTCAATTTCAGGTGGCAGTGGAAGAAAAGTCTGTCCTAAAATACATAAAAATCCACTGAAATGTTAATTGCATACTATGATTAAGAGCACAATTGTCTTGAAAAGAACTACAAGAGATACAGATTATAGGATTTTGATCTCCCTTTTCCAGCCTATTAATTTCTCAGGCTTAGACAGCGCAATGGCTTCAAATGACTTTCAAAATAGAAATGAGAAATCCTGTGTATTTGTACATCCAAATCCATTTATTTGGGAAAATATGCAACTTGAAATGCATCACAATCCATAACAGAGATGTTATCAATGTGTTCATAGTCTTGGTTGTTCTCAAAATAATGAGAGAAACAGAGTGCTGTTATCTTTGCCATGTTATCTATGCAAGTAACTCCATTAAAGAGCAGGCTAGCCTCTCAGAAACTTCTTTTACTCAATCAATGACCTCGTTTCCATGGCAGGCTAACACAAGGTGCCATTGATGATGACTTGATTTCCTTTCGCATCTGAAGTGGAAAAGGAGAAGACAGACTAAATGAAATCCCATCCATCTTAATGAAATACAATTATATTCTCCTTATTAATCATTTAAAAATCAATATGTCTCTTCTTGGCAAACCCCGCCAGAATTTGTCATTCTGTGCCAGGCCTCAATACATCTTGTCCTGTAGTGATTTTTATAAGTTCAGTCACCTGTTTCCCGGGGTAAATAACAGAGTCTCTTTGTGTTGTGATGAGAGCGCAAAGAATGACACTGGTAGGGAGGCTAAAAAGACAGCCTACACATTTTAATCAGTAAAAACAAGCATTTCTTTCCTGTGGACATTTTTAAATGAGTAGTGTTCATTAGAAAAAAAAAAGGGGGTTAGATAATAAAACCCACAGGTCAATTGATATGTACAGTTTCATACAGAGTATTATTTATCTTGTCAGCAATAGTTTCTGCCTTAAATAATCTTACTTACTGCATGGGATGGTAATAATTGTATGAATTTGCTTGCAAATCTCAAGGTCTAAAAGAACAGTTTGAGTTGGAATTCTTCCTATACCAATTTCTGCTGATTTACAGACTTGTAGAAAGAACACTTCTTACTGTATCCAAATATTTCCACTTTCTCTACTGTAGATGCAATAAAAACTTAAAATCTTCAGCAACTGCAGCATGCATTATATGGAAATAAAATGAAAGTATTGATTGAAAAATGTTTGCAGGAAGCTGTTCTAGTCCTTCAATAATATTACCAACAATAATAGGCAATCTGAGAAAGATAGATCCTTGGTTCCCTGGCTCCAGCCATGGTGGGGGCAGCTGCAATCCTTGACACCTCTTACATTCCCTTTTCTCCCTGTTCCTCATATTGGAATGGTTTGTGGGAAACCCTGCAAAGTGCCTCAGCTTCCC
>WEKY01063494.1:319-38584 GCA_013390045.1 Picathartes gymnocephalus
GGGGACCGTGGGCGGCCGGGGGGGCCGGGGGGGCCGCGGGCCCGGTGTGCGCATCAGCACCGGGAGATGCTGGCACTGCTGGAGGGGTGGAGGGGCAGAGTGGTGGGCGACACCTCGGGGGTGGTATCCCCAAAGCACCCACCCTGTGAAACCTAGCCAGCTTTGGGGATCCCATAGCCACCCCCGTCCCCCAAGGACACAAAAATCCAGCACCTCTCTCCAGGGATCTCATCCCACACCCCAAGGACCCCAAAATTCAGCCCACCCCCGGGATCCCACATTCCAACATCCCCACACCCAAGTAACCCATAAATCCAGCCCTCCTCAGGATATCCTATATATAGCCCCTCCCAGGGATCTCAAAATCCTCTCCCTCCACCCCTAGAAATCCTATATCCACACCCTGAAGGATCCCCAGATTCCACTGTCCCCCAGGAATCCCATATACACCCCAACTGGCATTCACCCCAATGTCTGGAGCCCATGCCGGCAGACAGCCAGCCCAGGCATCCCGCTTAGGTGTCCCTGCCCTTGTCCCATAAGCAAGGTGATGGTGGAGAATCAGGCACACTCACGTCCCCAGGGGTGGCACCAAATCACTCACAGCCCCCACGGTGAGACGTGTTTATTGCAAATGGGGCATGGGGGGTAGGGAACCGGACAAAGCAGTGGCCGGGGACCCCCAGCCCACACACCCCAGGCTGGGAGGCTGGTGGGAAGCTGTGAGAGCCAGGCTGGGCCTAGGTGGGACCTACTCTCCTAGGCAGTCCCCACTCTCAGACCCCTAAGTACCATGCCAGGGAAACCTGTATGTTTCTGAGGCTCCTGCCCAGCTGCTGGCTATGAGGGGTGAGCCTGCAGCCCCCCCACCAAATGCCAGTGCTGTGGGGAGCACCCCCACTGCTCCCTGACGAAGGGGGAGCAAACCCTAGGGGACGGCTGTGGTCTCTGCCCTGCCCTGGGTGTCCTGACAACCCTCCAGTCAAGAGGTGAAGAAGGGGGAACCCAGGAGGAAGCCTCCCCCGGGGCTGGGTAGAGGACAGTGGCAGCACAGCCCCCTTGCGACGCCTTGGAGTGGGGCTGGCAAGGGGATTTGGGAGTGCCAGGTGGGCAGGGTGCTGGCAGAGGCAGGCAGGGGCAGGCTTCCCCATCCCCACTGCCCATACCCAGCACCCATCTCCACCTGCGAGGGGCAAAGCTGCCCAGTGCCAGGGCAGGGAGGGCTCCGCATCCCCAGAAACCCCAAAAGCAGTATCTTCATCTGCCAAAAATAATGATTATGTCACCCAACGCGACCCAACGCGCACCCTCTATTCCAGAAAAACATGGAGCGTCGGCAGCGGCAGCGGGAGGTGAGGGGAAGGGAAGGGAAGGGAAGGGAGGAGAGGGGTCCTGGCGCCCAGGTTGCCGTGGTAACAGGATGTAAATCTGCCCGCTTCCTCAGGCTTCCCCACACAGCATGGATGGGTGCTGGCAGCGTGGATCAGTGAGTCCTGGGCACTGGCGCTGGGAGTAAAGGGTCCTGGTGAGCATCCCAGGGCAGGATCCTCTCCCTGCTTTATTTTTCAGTTGTTTTTGCCACTGTCAAAACTGGACGGCGCCGGGGGAGATGTTGAACATGGAGGGGTCGAATTTCTGGCCGCGGAATGGCGAGCCCTCGGTGTCCCAGCCCTTCTTTAACATCTCGTGCACCTTCTGCAAAGAGGCCGCAGGCTTCCGTCAGCCTGGGGTGATGCCACGCTGTCCCCCACACCCCCTGCTCTCCCCTGCCGCTCATCCCACAGGTGTTGGGGCTGCGTGACCCACCTGACCCACGGGAAGGGGTGTGGGCAGCGGTCCCCCTCCTCCCTGGCTGGCAGTAGTCATTGCCAAGGGCACACACCACCTCTGTGCTCCCCCTCTCTGCCTGGGAAAGCGCAGACAGCACCCAGTGTAGCACCGGGCAGCTCCTGGGTCGGGCTGAGCCCAGACCCATGTGGGTCCAGCCCTGACCAGGGCCAGCTTGGGAGAGAGGCACAGGGATGTGGGGCTCATCCCTGGTACAGGGGGTCTGGGCTTACAGGCACTTGCCAAGGTGCCAGGAAAGGGAAGACAGGAGTACATGGCAAAAGATCGATCAGCAGAACCTCACACCCCCCAAATGTTAATGTGGCGGGGACACTGTGAAGAGGAGCTCTGAGATGGAGCAGAGCCGTTGGGCCCCTTTTCCTGGGGATGGGACCCTTGAAGGGCAGGTGGGAGGGCCAGGCTGGGCCTGTGGCACAGGGTAGCCAGCACCTACCAGCTCATGGCTCTGGGGCTTGCCCTGCAGCTTCTGGTGGTAGTCAAAGGTGAGGCGGTCAAGCACAGCATGCTCCTCCTCATCTACCGTGGCCATGGAGCGCTCCTTGTTGATCTTGTCTATGTCGATCTGCTCCTCGCCCTCTAGGATGGCATTCCACCAGTACTCGTCCCCCTTGTTCAGGCTGATCTGGGGACAAGGTGTGGGTCAGCAAATGGAGGGAGGAGCCTCTGTCCCGCACAGAATGTGGTACCCCTGCCCACCCCGCAGCTCCATGGCAGTGATGCAGAGCTCGGCTGACAGCAGCATGGGGCTTGCCCATGAGTGGAAGTCAAGCTCAAGCCTCACACCTGGCAGAGGGGGAGGGATGCTTGTGCCTCCCTCCCTCAGCAGCCAAAGGCTTTGCATGACCCTGTGGTGGGCCCCCACAGCCCCAGCTCAGGCCCCGGGGATGAAATCTCAGCCCATGCTATGGCTCGAAGTCAGGACCAGTGTCCCCCAGCAGTACCTGCCTAGGGGTGACACTGGCTCGGGACCACATGGCTGACACAGCAGCAGTGACAGAGCCCAGGATTATTGCATGAGGAGGCTGTGTCCGTTGGAGTGAGGGGCCAGAGCTCCTGGTGTGGTAGTGCAGCCATCTTGCCTCTCCCTAATCTAGAAGGAACCTTGGCCTCAGCTCCCCTGGCACTGGCTCGGTGGGTGGCAGCATGGGTGGCAAAGGAGGCAAGGATCTCACCTGCTGCTCTGTGCCACCCCTGCTGACTGCCAGCACCTGCTTCCTGTGGCACTGCAGCTCAGCAGCAGCCCCGGAAGGATGGACAAGGAGAGGGGATATGTCCTTGCTCCAGCCAACGTCCTTCCTGGGAAAAGCCACTGGCTGTAGTCACAGGCATCCCTGATGGCAGTGCCTAGAACAGAGCCGGCTGGCCAGCAGGGCTGTGCTGGGGCCAGCGTGGGGCATCCTGCAATGGGAACTCCAACCTGCTTTTTTTTGTTTTTCCAGGAAGAGTGGCCTGCTTCCTCCCATGTTATTTTAGCACTAATCCCAGCAGCAGGGCAGATTTATGGCATTTGTCGGCCTCTGCAAAATCATCAATAAAGGCAGACAATACAATTTGCTCAAACCTCCCTGGAAGCTCAATAGCTCCGGAGGGGAGAACACGGACAGCCATTCCTGTTATGGAGCCAAGCTCCTCTGTGGTGTGAAGAAAAGGAACCAATTAATACAGGAGGGGATGGCTGGGGCTTAATCCTTCTGGGAGAGCAGAGCTGGTAAAATATTCCAGCTTGGGGAAGACGTTAGTTTTTCCAGCTAGACAGGCATGCTTGTTCTCCTTTTAATTGCACAGTTCCACTTTGGAAGGGAGGGAGAACCACCGAGAGTTTGCTCCTGGGCTTCCCAACTCTGGGTGGGCAGGTGGGGGAGTGGAAGAGCCCGCAGAATGTCACCCTGAGACAGAAGGCAAAGTGGAAGGGCAGCAGCCCTGACTGTCCCACATTTGCAGCAGGAGCACCCTTCAGGTTCCTCAGGTTTGGAACATGAGGGATGTCCCTGTGCTGCTGCTGGCAAGGTGTGAGCTTCCCTAGTGAGGGCTCCAGCACAAGCCATGCTCCCATGGCATTGCTGTGAAGCACGCATGGCTTGGTATATCCCTACCAGAGCCAGCCTGCTGGCAGAGGGATGGACAAGTGTTGGAGGAGTTTAGGTATCACCCCAACTCCATCCCAGAGCACATCCTGGAGTATCTAGGGTGGAAACCCATCCCCCCTCCCTTCCCTACCAAACCCCTTTCCTTTGCTGGCACCCTGCCACCATCTGCACACCTCTGCAGCCTGCCTGGGGTGATCTGCTCATCCTTCTTTATTCCAGGGGGAAAGCTGTCAAAGTGAGACTCACTCCAGGTGAGCCCCAGTTTCTAAAATGAAATGCCCACTGGTCAGCACATGAGTTTGCAGTTTCGTGGTTCAAGACGGTGCTGGAGGACTTGTGCTGGAGGACTTGCTGCACACAGATCCCACCTCCAGGATGGGGGACACAGACATAGGTCATCTTCCTGGACAGTTTCTGCCCATGTCCTCCGTGGATCCAGCCCCTGCTTGGCTGAGTGTCTGGGTTATGAGAGTCAGGGGTGATGGAGATGCAGCTGTTTCCCCCCACAAGCACTTTGGGTGCCCAAAGGTGGAGGTCAGGGAGAGCTGAGAGGCCTTGGCAGGTCTCTGGGTGATACTCCACACATACCAGTCCTCACCCACCCACCTGCCCATGGAGGAGGCTCTGGCACTCAGCTGACACAGCAAGGCCGTGGGCACCACAGGGGAGAGCTCTGGAAACTCAGAGGGTCCAGGACAGCACGGCTTCTTCCACAAGGACAAACCCCAACCTGATTATGTTTCTCACTTCGAGACACAGCAAAGCTTTGCCTGCACTTGACACTGCTACTCAGTTTTCCAGCCAAAGGCTCTGGCTGGCCCCCAAGGGCCCCAGACATGCTGAGAGCCACTTGCCAGAGGAAGGATGAGGTCTCTGTGGAGTGTCCATACCCTCAGCCAGATTTTGGCTCTGCCTGGTGGGTCCCAACAGGGTAAAAGCCCAGCTGAGTCTTTTGGGGTGCACAGGGAGGCAGGAACAGCCTCTGCAACAGTGGTCTGAGGAGAGGAAGGCTTGCAGGAGGTATATCCCAATGCTGTATCCAAAGCTGGCAGTGTCCTCATGCCGAAGCGCTCACTTGCCACAGCTGGTGTCCAAGATATGAGCTCTCGGCCACGTCGGGATGGGCTGTTCCCTGGAAAAGCACCAGTGTAACGATGGATTGTAAGGATGATTGCTGCAGGAACAATGGGACACTCAGCAGGAGAGACCCTCCAGCAGGTGACAGGCGTCACTGGCATGGACACATCTTCACACCCTACTGGGAAGGTCACAACCCCTCATTGTCGGTGCTGGGCTTCGCGGTAGTACAAGGTTTCCTCTCTGATCCTAAATACCTTGTCAAACCTGGGGAGATGCTGCCAAGGGGTGTAAGTAGGTCTTGGCAAGACAACCTCTCCCTGCCTGCTTTCCTGTTGGAACCACAGCAGCCAAAGTCACCTCAAAAGTCATTGGGAGGTGTTTAGAGGGACAGAGGAGGCAGCAATGCCGTTCTCAGCAGCATGGGGAGGGCAGGGCTGAGCACCACTGAGTTGTTTCCCCTCTGCCTTGTGGCTCACAGAATGACAAGCCATGACTGTAATAAACGTTCAAGGCAGGACTTGCTGACAAAAGCCCAAGCATGGAAAACAAAGGCTGAGAGGAAGAGAAAAAGAGAAGGGATGGGAGAAAAATCCTCCACAATGAAAATAATACCAAAAGGAGTTGTGCACAACACCCAGTGGGGATTGCTAAAAACAGCAAGGTTATTTTAATCTCGCTTTCAACAAGCGAGCGGGTGTGACAGAGAAGGGAGAGCACAGGGATGACACCCAGGACCAGGGTACTGTGTGGTACGCCACAGGCAGGGGCACAATCCTGGGACATCATCCCAAGCAGGAGGTATGGACAGGCCCCCACCCCATGTCGGCAGAGCACTCCACTGCAGAACAATGCCAGCTGGATTCTGCTGTCATGCATACGGGTGTGCCAAAAGATGAGATGAGAAACATGTTGGTGTCAGGCTGGGCTCCAGCTGGGACAGCTCCACGGAGCAGGAGGGGGAAGGCAGAGTGGTCTCTGAATGCTGGTGAGGGGAGTTCCGGGGCTGCTGGAGTGCGAGTGACATAATGAAGAGGGTACATGAATAAGAACACCAGGCAGGATGGGGAAAGCAGAGCTAGGACAGGTTGTAAGGCAAAATAATCTTCCCAGGATAAGAGCTGGAGGAGAAGAGAGTCTGCTCATGGCATGCCCGTGAATGGCATGCCAGAAGGGAGCCAGGAGGAGGCCAGGGAGGCTGAGGACAGTGAAAAAGCTGTAACAGCAGCCTCCTGAACAATCTCTGGGTCTTGATGATCCCTGACACATCCTGCAAGAGGACACGGGACTCAATGGCCTCTCTGCATGGGACTGAGACCTTTTCTGACAGACAGGACCAAGCAAGAGAGATTCCAACCCCTTGGCGCCAAGACCAAGTTCTGGCACAGGGATCGCCTCAATTCACAGACCACGAACGTGCAGCACGGACAGGCCACCAAGGTGCCCCAAGCAGTCCCCAAGGCAGGCAGGATCTCCTCGGACGACGCCAGCGCTGGCACTGGGTGAGTTCAGTTTTGGCTACATCCACACCCTGCCAGGGAACACCATCCTTGGGTCCCACGGGGAAGCCAGGTGGCACCTTGCAGCACCTTGCAGGAGGGAGATAGCCAAACTGCTGCATTTGGAGCTCACACAGAGTGATGCACAAACTGGGGCACAGAGAGCGTCCATATGCCCTGTAAGCTCCAAACAAACCCCAATGGCCCCATCCAGGCATTGAATGAAGCAGTGCATTCCCACAAGGGTGGGTGTCCCCTGATGAATGAATCGGGAGGAGGTGCAAACCACTCCTGGCTACTCAGCGCATGGAAAAAGGAGATGCTCTTGGGCGAGAATTACTCACGCTGCTCCAGTTACCTTACAATTCTTCAAGCGAGATCTCATCCCACCATCAATATGTTGGCAGCCAGCTGGAGATCCTCACAAGCCTGGGCTCATGCTATTTGAGGCAAGACCCAGCTCTGGGGTTGGGGGTGATGGGCCCGCTCCACTCCCCACGCTGCCCGCAGCTGCTCAAGGAGGCACTGAGTCTTGCTCCACCTGCGCCATTCCCAGCCTCTGACAGGCATTGAAGAGACACTGCCTCCCTTGCTGATCCTGGGAACACCCACTGGGGACTTCCAGACTTCCATCCACACTGTGGAGCAGCCACCCATTGGGCCACCTCCTCTTCAATGGGTTTATGCCTTTCCAGGATTGTTTCTTTGTCCCAGATAAGCTAATTTTCAAGATGTTTATGAATATTTACAAAATGCAGGTTAAGGATGCCACTACCACATCCCTTCAATGGCCTAGCAGCATTGGAGAAGCTCCTCTCTCTTGCAGGGACCTCACTCACCCTTTTGGCACCAGCCTATCACTCATGGTACATCCCTGCAGATCAGCAGTGGTTGAGTGGCACTGTGCAGCCTCCCCATACACCATCCACAGGTTTCCTGATTCTGGCAGCACATTCCCACTCCATTTTCCACTGTGAGGGCTTGGATTTGGGTGCTCATGTGTTGCCACCCTTGTGCCACAGGGAGAAAGGCTTGGAGCCAGCTCCCTCCCTCCCAGGGACAGCATGTGTCCCCTCCTGGGTCTCACAACAGCCTTGGGACTCCTGAAACTCTCCTGGAAAAGCCTCTGGATGGAAAAAGGACAGGGCAAAGATGGTCACAAGTAGGAAAATCCTGCTCCTAGTACAATCCTGGCCCCCAAACTGGCAAATAAACTCTGGAAACTGTTTGACACTCAAGATCCCAGGGTGGATGGGCAGAACTCCTGCAACAGCTCCAGCTGTGAACACAGCTGAAGTCACACCCTCAGCCTGCACATCTGGAGCACACCAGAAATGAGGCTTGGGGCTGGGAACCCACCATTAATACATAGCTGGGCACCAGCAGCCCTGAGACGACCTTGACAGGGATGATTTGGGACAACAGGCACACAGCAAACCACAGGCCTGCTGGAGGCAGAGGAGGAGCCACAGTGCCCACATCAAACAGGGCAAGTAGGAATCCCACCGCAGGACAGAAAGGAGTGGTGAGGAACAGGCACCTGCCAAGATGCTGGGGTCAGAGTGGGGCCAGGAGAATTGGAAGGCAGAGTCAGCAAGGCCAGGGGTGCAGGACCAGCACTGCGGTGTAGGGCCCCATGCCGGGATTGAGGACAGTGACCACCCCCAAGTAATGACTGTGCTGTCCCCCTCAGCTGGAGCTGGGGACCCCTTTGCCCAGCTTGGCAGTCGTGCTGCCCAGCCAGCACCCTGACAGGCAACTCAGCAGTGGGAGGCAAGGCACAGCACACAGGCAAGGGCAGCATGAGCCAGATGTCAGACACATCCAGAGCTGGCTAAAACTTCCAGCTGCTTCAGTTTCCTAGGTCAAGCATGGCAGAGCTGCAAGCCAAGGAGACACAGCTGGTGTAGACCACCCTTACCAAAACACACTTCCCAGGCTCCAGGCTCCACAGGGAACTCTCTGTGTTGATCTTGTGGGTGAGTTTCCCTTCCATGAGGACGTGCTGGCTGCTTCCCTCCAGCACCGCTACACGAATCGCACCACTGCTGATATCCACAGACACCTGGAAACAAAGAGAGAGACAATAATCTGGAAGGCTTCTGCTTGCCATCTCACTGTGCGAGCTGGGGTTTGGGGTCAAGTGCACTTACAGCGGACGGGAGAGAGAAGAGCTTCCAGGCCTGCCTGTAGCAGCAGGGTAGGAATCCCGCTGTTCTCCCATAGCAAACAGTGACAGTTTGGAGGAGAAAGGGAACCTCTCCAGGGAAGGAAAACAATACAGTCCAGCAATCAGGGGGACCCTTGAAGCATTCAAGGCAGCTGGTTCTACCCCGTGCCTCAGTTTCCTTTCAAAGACCAGTAATGCTACAGACCTCCAAACAGCATTCAATGGTTGGGCACCTACTTGCTGTGAGAGAGCTCTTTAGGGGTGTGCCTGTCCGTCACTGTGATAAGCTGCGCATGAGTGGGTGTCATCCTGATAGCTGAGCAGGGGCAATCTGGGCGTTCCTACACCAAGGCTGCAGCAGGTCATCCCCTCTTTCCTGCACCAGGCTGAAAGCATGCTCCTTGGCTCTGCTTCCATGGCTGGAGCCAGCACTGGGCTGAGCCCAGGCCTCCCATCGGGTGTGCGAGGAGGGGCCACATGCAGGAGGAATGCTGCAGCACACTTTCCCAGCTCCCTGACACAGGGGCAGCTCCGTCCCCAGGAAAAGGGGCCAGTTCCCGCCCACAGCAGCCATATGGGGAACCCTGCTCGGACCTGCCATGCAGGTGACATGGCTGTCCCCTGGGGAGACAGAGGCAGGCTGTGACAGGCACGCAGTACTCTCGGTCTCTGTAGAGACCATATGTTCTCTCTTGTCCCCTCTGGCCCTGAGGTGCCACCAGCAGAGCCCGTGCCAAGCCAGGGGATGTAGGGAGGACCTGGCTGGGAAGAGGCAGGATTGTGGCCCCCAGCACTGGCCCAAGAGGAGGAGACTGCAGTGAGATTTGCCTGCATTCTCTCCCAGAGTTCCCCCAGATCTTCCTCCTGCTCTGCAGATCTCATTTGAAATGTTATTGCATTATCCATTACCTAGGAGACTTCCAGCAGCTCACTAGCTCCACACAGGCAGAAAACAGGCAGAGCTGCTCCAGCCAGGGAGGGCACCGCGGCTGTGTCTGACTGATGTCACCCAGGTACAGCCCCCAAACCTGCCATGTGCTCTGGCAGGGGCAGAGAAGGCCCAGCACACACAGCACAGGGACTGAGCTCCAGTGCGATGGCTTGGGAGCAGGACCGTGCTCACAGGGGGTCAGGGAAGGGACGTGAGGATGGGAGAGGACAACAGGCTGTCACCTGGAATGTGGCTGTGGACACAAGAGCAGCTGCCCTGGGATGAAAACACCTCCAGAGGAGGTGCTCCCTCCATGGAGCAGCTCCCTCCAGCCCAGCGCTGACTCCTTACTGCAGAGATGAGGCATGGGGATGAGGCTCTGCCCTTCACTTTCCACCATCCACTCAGGTCCCTGGGTGCAGGGACAAAGCTACTGATGTTGCTGGGCTCTCAGCATGGTACAGGGCCTGCCCAGAAAGGACCAAGGGGAAAAAAGCAAGGTGACTCCCAAGTCACCTTCTGGGGGGAAATTCTTTGGGGTGTGGAGGGCCAGGTAAGCTCAAGACATGGAAGGCACAGGCTCCATTGTGTCTGTGGAATCCACATGGACAAGAACAACCAAATGTGAGAGGAGTTTTATTCACAAGTGGCTGCACAAGATATCTGGTGGGGTCAAGGGACACCTTTTAGCAGGCTATGGGACACCTTTTAGCAGGCTCTGGACCACACATTGGGAGAGGGAGCAGAGAAACCCAAATGGAAGAAGAGATCCAAACTGGGAAGACGTCACCTGGCCACTTTGCTGTGCAAGCAGCCAACATGAGAAACAATTGCAACACCTGCTTCTACCTGCACCTAGCAAGAAGGTCTCACCCAGTACACCAGACCCCCAGGAGTAGGGACAGGGGCAGTACATGCCCTGCTGGAGAGCCCTGCCCCTCTGTGCATAGAGGGACACGTCTGAGAGGACTCATGTGTGCACAAGGTGGTACCTGTGGACAGCCCACACCTGGGGGAAGGCCAAGAGCAACCTGCAGCACTCCGGCAGCTCTGAAGCTGCTTGTTCCTCCCCACGCACTCCCTGCGAGCACCTCTGCTCCCCAAAACACTGGGCTGCTCCCAAGGAAAGCCAGCTCTCGTCTGTGTGCTGTGGCCTTTTCACCACAGTGATTTCTGTGCACACTGAACGCCCACGCCCGCCCACACAGCTCAAACAAGCAAATACAAACTGAGAGGGGAATCGAGCTTGTCTCCTCTGAGTCCAGCAAAGAGAGAGGCCTGGAGTCATCATCTCTGTTTAAGCACTCAGATCCAGGGGCTTCTGTTGGGCCCATAAGTAGATCAGAGGTGGGGACCATGGAGGAAGATGCTCCCACCTACCCAATCACCCATTCCTGTTCCAAGGACACCTAAGCTCCAAACAGGGAAACCTTAAGCTCACCAGAGCAAAATGTGCCATAGCAACAGCCTGAATCCCAAAAAGTGTCATAAGGAAGACTGTGAGCAGCATTAGAGGTGGGTGCACTCTGAGCCCAGGGACCAAATGGGAAAATTTTTAATCTTGCCTTGGCAGGCAGAAGCCAAAAACCCGGTAATTTTTTTAAAATCTGAAACTCTGTGAATGCAGGAGAATGTTGCTCTTCTGCAGATACCCATGAATAACATGTCCAAAGCTTTTACATTGCTCTGAGTCCTCCTGCTCTGGCCCAAGACCCAGCCTGTTGTTCTCATTCCCCCAAGGCTGGGAATACATAGCATAATTTGGAAATGGAAACTCAGCTGCCAAGAGAAGCCTCAAAAAGGATGGATGAACAAAATGCCAGGAAAGAGAGTGCAAGGAGAAGGAAAGTCCAGCATCCAAACAACCAACTGCTTCAAGAGGGCAGCTTGGGCAGTTACTGGGGCAAGGGTAGGCAGAGCCATGCCACAGGCACTGGCATGGGAAAGGGGTGCCTTGAAACCCCCTTTGCCCACTCTGAGGTGCAGGGACTCTTCCACAGTGATGGCACAGTCTTGAACCAAGGAAAGGTCAGGAAACCATATCCTGTCTCCACTCCTGTGAGCTCCTGCAGGCTCCTGAACCTCTCTATGGCCAAGGATGGAGCAGACAGAGCCGTGTGTGGGGTTTTTGGCAATGACACAATTTCCCTGGCATGGAGGAAACTTCCCCAATCAGGGAGAGGAATCATGATTGAAGTATGATGCAGAGGGATGGAATATCCATCTGAACACCCCAGAATCTTTTCAAGAAACAGCCTGGGTTTGTTTCAGGGACTCGCTAGGAGGGATGTATGTTCCTGGTGCCCTGCTGTGCCTGTGGAAGCCGTGTGCCCTCTCACCTCTCCGGCCCGGGCTGCTGCTGCTGCTGCCAGTGACACTCCTTGGCATGCTGAGGAGCTGCGTACGCTGAAGCCAATGACAAACTCCAGCGTGCTCCTTTCAGCCACCCTGGAAGCAGAGGAGAGCAGGAGGTGGGGGAACATTTTTCCCAAATGGAAAAATACAGAGGGAAGGGCAGCACTTGGGAAAGAGTTCAAACTTCTAGGTCTGACTAAGGCCAGCCATGGGCACAATCCTTCTGGGTCCCTGACCAGGAGGGAACAGAAGTGGTGCAGGAAAAACATGACCACAAGCAGAACAGGGAACTTTCTGCCTGAGCCAAAGAGAGAGGAGAGACCTCTCTGTGCACAAAGCCAGCCAGGGGGAGGGGCTGGCCCTCAGCCTCCACCCCAGGCCGGCTCCCTTCCATCTAGAACAGGCCAAGCCACACAGGGCCTGTGCCTGATCCAGCTCCCCAGTGCCAGAGGAGACGTTCCAGCAGCTCCTGCTTCCAAACAGAAGGCAGAAGACACTCAGAGCCAGAAGAACAACTGAGGAAGGGCATCCATCCCCAGCCAGGCTCCGAAACAGACGTGTGAGTATGCAGGTAGCGGAAGCAGAGAGAAGAAGCACAGAAAGGGCAAGGCAGTGCCAGGCAACCTAGCTGGGATGGAGCAGAGGACACTGCAGCACAACAGGAACACGGACAGGCTGGGATCCCAGTCCCCATCAGACTCACACTGGAAAAAAAGGCACAACGACATCCTGGTCCTTCCGTACAAAGGACAAGGACCCTTTCCACTCCAAACACAGCTTCCTGGGAAAGCTGTGCACCCCGATGGAAAGGGAAATGCTAAATAGATGCCACTAACACCACTTTACCTGTTTGCCTTTGACAATGTGCTTGGGCACGGGCACTTTAATTTCCAGGTCGCTGTAGTCTTGGGACCAGGTGTAATTCTCTCGCACAGCTCCATTGTAGCTGTCGGGGTTTGTCTGGAACTGCTCCTGTCTCCTGGTGGGGGAAGAAAGGGGTGACATATTAAATGTCAGAGAGATCAGAGCCTGGAGAGAGCAGGAAGCCTGAGAGCAGAATGCAAGAAACCAAAAGGGAGGGCATAGCCTCTGCTCAGCCCTCCTACACCACCTCCAGCACCGGGCTCCTGCCCAGTCTCTCCCTCACTGCTGGCTCTGTGGAAGGGAGCAGGTCCAAGTAAGCAGCCACAGGACAGAGGGACCACAGCCACCCTGCCCACTGTGGGTGACTAAGAGTCCCCTCTCCCCAGAGTGCTGCAGCAGCAGTCAGGCTGCTGAAAAGAAAACTGGTGAGACACACGACAGTTTGGCTGCCCAAAAGATGTAGAGCGGGCCCCCAGTAGGCCCAGGGCGCTTTCATGGCCACCTCTGCTCCAGTACAGAGCTCTTTGTTCCCTCCAGTTCCTATCACAGCTGGAGCAGGAACACTGGCATGTGCGGGGTGTGAGCTGTCCCCCAAGCCACTGTCATAGCTGCAGAGGTGGTGGCCTACAGCTATGCCCTGAGTCCACCATGAAAACATAGCACAGGTAATCCTCACCCTGATTTTAATGTTTGGGAAAACCACCAGCTATTATGACCAGAGTAATTTTTTACATGGAGGCTATGGAGCTGGGGACCAGGATGCCTCAAGCACCATCCCAGGGTGCCTGGACAAGTGAATCATGAGCAACACTCAGCATAACTATGCCCCTTCCAGCTGTGGAAATGTGAGAAAAGCTGAGGAGAAGACTGCAGGGATAAGATGGGGTTTATGAGATCGATAAGCAATAATCAATACAGTGTTTCCAGCTAAGAAAGGAGATCACCACACCCATATCCCGTTAAACTGCTGGGCTGGGGATCTATTCCACTGAACCCTCACAGAGAGGGCTTTCAAATAAAAATCAAATCTCTTCTAAAGATAGCTGTGGTGCTAACAAAAGGCAGTTATTTTAAAATGTTTTGATACCCACCTAGGGTTCAGTGTAGAGCTGGATAAACATGGGGCTCAGGGACTTATATAAAGGGGGGGCTGGTGAAGAGCAGCCCCAGGGCTCAGACAGCCCTGAGGAGCCTATCTTCCTGTGCCCTGCTGCCTTCCTGGCACCCCCACTCTGGGGGGCCCTCACTAGTATGGGGTAGGGTTGGCTCCAGCAGCACGGTGCCCTGAGGGTTATGTAAGAGCCATCTATTTAAATTAAATTAGGCTGTAAGACAGTCGGAGGAAGCTGTCACTGTGGCTGTGCATACTTCCCCTTTTTTTTTTTTTTTTCTCTGTGGTTTCACTGGGTGCACCAAGGGTTTCACCTGCCATGTTACACCTGTGGACTGGGCTGGTTCTGATCTGCTCCCAGGCACTGAAGGCAGTACCGGGACTGGCGGCGTTCACAGGCTGCCAGCCTCAGCTGGCCGTTTCAGGGGGCATCGCATCATTTTTCGGGCATCTTGGCCTTGCCTGGCAGTCGCCCATTGGGTGCCCATTGCCATGGAAACAGGGTTGGCATGGCAGCGCGCACCGGGCTGGTGCGTTGGCTCCAGCTGTCGCTTCCCAACCGCCCCCGGATTGTAGGAGTCAAACAGGCTGGAGGGTGAGAAGCCAAATGGTGCAGGCGACCAGGGGCTGTGGTGACAGGGTCTCCAGGGCCCTGCGCTCACCCCTGTGGGAAGCAAACGTGCTGAAATGCGGTGGCATGCCCTCAGGCATTGTCTCATGTGTCCCCTGGTCCCCACCTAGGAACAGCCCAGTGGTGGCACCCAGCTTGGCTCTCAAGGCACAACTGTCTCAGAGACCACCCCGCATCAGCCCTGAGCAGGGAGGAGGGTCTCTGTGCAGCCTGGGGCAGCTTGGCTGGTTAAATGACCTCGCAGGATGTTTACCCACACTGTGGGGTCTGCCCAGGCACAGCACATCTTCATGGGACTCCTGCCCTCCACCCCAGGTTGGCCATGAGGCCACATGGCAAACCAGAGGACAAATGTGACCGGATTTTAAACCCAGCTGGGTTTTTTTCCTCCTAAGAGTGTTTCCTTCTAAGCAGTGTGGGCCACTTTCTGTTCTTCCGTGACCTTCAGGGGCAGCAGCATGGAGAGGGTTTCGACACTCCACAGTACCACCTGCAGCACCCTTCAGCTCTCTGCAGCCTCCCTCCATGAGAAGCCCTGCTTTCTGGCTCAGTGGCCATGCTGGCCAAGGCAGAACCCATCCTGGCTCCTCCCAAATCTGCCATCAAGGGAGGAGGGGAAGCTGGGAGTTGCCATTCCAAGTATCTGTGGCTCCCTGCAATCACAAAAGAACCAGACATGAATCATCAAATGGCTGTTTCCCCTGGGCTGCTCCCCTCCAGACCTCTCCTGGGAAAAACTCAAAAGGGAGCAGGAGGAAGCAGTGGGCCTTTGCCCAGGCAAGGCTTGTGAGACCAGATGCAGGTCACCAAAGATGGGAGAAATCCAGTGGTACAAAGGCACGCATGGTGAGACGCCAGCAGCAAATGCCACAAGGCCTCAGCATGGATAAATACAGCAGTCAGTTGCTGTCACAAAGCCACGAGGTCTGTCCTGGATGTGCCTTCTCTTCCTCAGGAGAAGAGCACCAGGGCAGAGCAGATCCCAGCCAGACAGTTTTCAATGTTGTAGCCCCACTCAGAGCTTACCAAATGCAATCTCACTGCCCATGAGAACATGAGTGGATTCATCAGCCTCACAGCCAGTGTTAACTGTGTGACAAGGAAACTGAGGCAGGACTTGCTCTGCAGGGACTTTGTCCAATGTCTCTCTGCACAGCATAGGTACTGTGCAGGTGACAGCAGCATTACTCCCAGCCCGACTGTCCCTGTGGGACAGCTCTGTCATTCTCCAGAGCTGTTACTGTGCTGTAACTGGAGCTTGGTTGGGTGATGGAGGGACGTGTCACTGCCACCTCTGCCATCATGTGCAGCTCACTGGACAAGCTCAGCCCCACTGCCTCAGCCTTGCAGCCCCTCATCCAGCTTCAGGGGCAGAAGTTCCCCCTCGTGCCAAAACCTCCCTCCAGCCATGGCTGCTTGTCCTGGGGGTGTGAGTTCCAGTGCCATCACTTCTCCACTCCTCCTCAACATCCAGTTCAAATCCCTCCAGCTGTTTTCCAAAGACACCACCAGCCTCTGCTTCAGCTTCATTTCCAATGTTAAAAATCCATGCAATGGGCTTTGTACCCCCAGAACAGGATTGCTGGGGGACTCACGAAGCCTAGATAATTTCACTGCCAGCGTAACTGCCAGCTCTGGAGCCATGGAGGATGCAGGGTGGTGAAGGCAGGCCACAGCTTTGTTAGGCTCTGCTGACAAACGGCTGACAACTCTACCACCTCCTGGAGCAACTCTTCCTTTCTTGAAAGTTTTCCAGTCAGATCTCTGCCTGGTCCAACTGTGCTTAGCACACACCAGTGGCACTCCAGAATTCGACCCTGCTCCTTGGCTGGGAGGCAGCTTCCCTCACCATTTACAGGAGACAGCTCTGGCTCACAGCATGCTGGGCCAAGCCATGCCATACCATGACGCCAGAGGTGGCTCTCCTGGCCAAAGGCACCCATCATATTTCTCAAGAGCACCACTGTGCAGCAGGCGAGAGAACCTCCTGGACCAATACCACGGTTCCTGCTCCCATCCCCGGACCCACCAGGTGAAGAGGGAGGCCAGATCCAGCCCACAGGGTGGGCTGTGGTGACTGTCCCAGCAGTATGGCTGCTATGATGGTCACTCATCGGACTGCCTGAATGCCTGCTGGGCTGGGGCAGGTGGTGGCAAGGGCTGAAGGGAGGGAGGGTGACAAAGCACCAGGTTTTAAACCCAAGGGTTTGGCACTGCGTGCACTTGGCTGTCGGGTGGTGGGGATGGTGGGGGTGGGTCTATGTGTTCTGTCTTGTTCTATTTTTGCTCGCAATGTGTCATTTTGGGGGAGGTGAAACCTTTAACAATGCACCGTCGAGAAGCAGCCGATCTGTTTCCCACTCCTCAGAGCCACATGGCGCAGCACGGCTGCACTGTCCCTGGGACTGGAGGCACTCCCTACATGCAGGGTGAGACCCTCAGCAGCAGCACAAGGGGACAAGACCCCCTGAGAGGTGGCAGTGTTGTCCCTTGTGGGCATGCTGGATGTCTGAGCCGCATGTCAAGCCCCACACACAGATTTCTGGGTATTTCTTACTCCGGGATTCCCAGCTCCGTGGGTTGGTGACGCACTATGAGCTGAGCAATGTGCAAATGGCAACAGCAATCCTCGCTCTGCGGACACACAGCTGAACACATTTCTGTCCTTGGAGCTCAACAGCTGCAGCACCAGCTCTGTGATCACAAACAAAGAGCAGGAACCAAACAGACCAAAAGATCTGAGCTGAGAAGAAGCAGGGCAGCTCACCAAGCTCCTCTTCACTGATGAGTTTTGGTGCAAGCATGCAAAAGTTGAGGAAAAGACACAGCAGCATGGGAGCAGCCGTTCTTCAGCCTGAGGCCGAGGAGGAGTAGAGGTGGGAAAGTGTCATGGGAGAGAACGGATACGGCATAATCCCAACGGACCTCTTTTTTTCCCCATAAGAAGAAGGAAAAATTCCAAGGATTTTGAGAACAACTCAATGGAAGTGATCCTCTGAGCTTGGAGTAGTTCAACTTTCCAAGGCAGGATCCCTGCCCTCTCAGGAAGGGAAGTCCAGGATACAGGGATCTAGCAGTCAAGGATGCCTCGGCTCAGTGGCCAGTACAGCAGACACCCTCCCATCACTGGCATTCCCAGAAAGCTTCCTCCTGAAGAAGCTGGCACTGCTGTTTGCTATTAGTCAAGGTGAATTATTTAGGCAGCTTTAAGGAAAACATGTCAGGCCAGATGTGGAGGTGGGTAAGAAGAGAATCAACTGCCACAGCCGAAGCTGGGCAGCGGGACTGGCCAATGCCAAAGGGGATGGTGTGGAGAGAAATCTGGGATGGCAACTAACATTTTGAAGTAACCAACTCAGCACTGACAGAAATGGAGACCCAGACCCGCTTCCTTATGCAAAGCTGCTCCTGAGGGAGGTATCTCCAACAGTACCATCCTGTCTGCACTTCACCATTACAACACATCCCGCAGACCCCACAAACACATCCCAACCACCAGAGACAGCCTCTCTCTTCCATGAGACCTCCTGCCACTTGAGTGGGGAAGTAGAGGGCATGGTGTATGGAGTCACCCTGGCAGCAGGCAGACGAGGACAAACACCCCAGCTCCGTTTAACCACTGCCAGAGGCCCTGTGTGATACATGAAACCGTCTTCAAGCTCGAGAGGTTGCCAAGAGTGGAAAGTACTCACTAAGTAACAATGAAGTTCAGAGCAATTAGGAAAAGAAAAAGCAGGCACTCCACATGCCTTACTCAGATTCACATGCAGAAAGCAGGGCCTGCCAGGAGATGCTCTGCACACCGTCAGTCCAGCGGCATTTACTGCAACAAGCAGACATTTGGATCCAGGCTGTTGTTCCCTAACAGCAGCAGAGAGCAAGTGGCATCCATCAGCATCATAAATCCTATGGCCTCAGCACTGCGAGGACTCACAGCACATTCAGGAAGAGAAGCTGCTGCTGGCACGTATTTGCCAGGGGTACCTGGCCCCACTGCAGCAAGGGCTGGTCCCCCCTGCTCAGCTGTGAATCTTGCCCTGGGGTTGGGGGCTCCAAAGCAGATGCCTTCCTGCACCTCCTAGTGCCAGCACTGCCAGGGCCTGAGGCCTGGTGAGAGATGGTCCCTATCTCCGGCAAGCTTTGGCCCCACCGTGGTCCCGTTTAGATCTGCCTGTAGCTCACAGCCAGCTTTGCTTGGCTCAAAGCACCTCACTGGGCTCCCCAGGGACTGGGGAGGGTGATATTGAGGAAGGATGAGAGGAGCAGCCCACAGTGTGTCCCCCTGAAACTGCTGCTGCAGGTAGCACAGGGCTGCTGGGAACCAGCACCATGTCAGCAGCCACCATCCTCCTGCTGTGGCAACACTTGGGTCACCCACCTAGGGTGGCCCATTGGACCCCTGGCAGCCTCCAGGCCTTCACACTATCACAAATCCTTTTTCCCTCCTGAGGAAGCACCTTGCAGCACACCTGCATACTGCCCTCCCAGCACTAGAGGGGCTGCATGCAGCCCAGCAGGGCAGAAACCATCAAGCAGTGCCAGGCAGGCAGACAGGGGGATGGCAGAGCCTGTTCTGCATCACTGCAGAAAGGCCACGCTCACCCAAAGACAACAGCGCACAACAGAATACAGATTTACTGGAATACAGATTTCCAGAACTTCTGCCTACTAGCCCTCCAGATGAGAACCCAAAGTGCCTCAAGCCACTGGAAAGTCTGTGCACCCCAAAAAGCTGCGATTAAGCTTCAGCTTGAGCAGAACAACAGCCAAAGCTAAAAAAACCCCAGCTTCTAAGATGATTTTAAGAGGGTAAAGTGTGCCCTCTGCTCCCCCAGTGTTCCAGTGTGGGGGCTGTAGCAACAAGTAGGGAAGTCAGAGGTTTAACCTCACCAGAAAGCTGCATTCCCAAAGCTGCAGGGATAGTGTGCATGGAAAATCCCAGATTTATGCTCCTTCTGCAAGCAAGCTGCAAAGGAGCCTCCCCCCCCACCTCCAGATTTAACATCTTTTGGCATCAAAACATCAGGACAGTTGCACTTTCTGTCTTTGCGTTCTCCCTGGGAAGCGCCACAGTAGGAGAACACAGACGGCAGCTCCCAGACCTTCACTGGGGTCCAGGAGGCACCCAGGGCTCCACAAAGGCTCCTTTGTACCAGCACTTCAACTAATGAGGGCTCTGGCAAAGCACTAAGCAAGCTGAATGCCAAATCCCTTCCTTTACAGTTCGAGTCGCACTGTAGTCAATAAGCCTCAGGATCCACTCTGATCCTCTCTGATCCATCCCGATCCTCTCCGACACTCCTTGGCCAGCAGCAAGCTCCAGCCCTGAGCACACCAGTGGTCCAGCACCGTCCCAATCCTCAGGATTTCTTCCAGGCCTGGTGTGTTTGGTTTGCTGGAGAACAATCCAAATCCAGTTTTGGAAAGTCTTTTTCACCCCCAAAGTGGGCAGAAGTTTGTCAACAGTTCCCCATAGCCCATTATCCCTAGGGTCCTGAGCGCACACCTCCAGGACTGCACTGTGCAGGTTGGTGGTCCTGCTCTCAAAAACAAAAAGTGAAAAATGCAAGCCAATGTCTTCCCCTTCACTCTGAAACCTGAGGCATAGCGCAGCCAGGAAGTGCAGCTCAGGCTCAAGCCTGCAGTGCCCACCGTCGGCATTACAAGGACCATAGAATCATGGAATTATTTTGGTTGGAAAAACTCTCAGAGCATGAAGTCCAACTGTGTCCCCAGCACTGTCAAGGCCACCACTAACTCATGTACCCACGTGCCAAATCTGCACATTTGTTAAATCCCCCCAGGGATGAGTACTCTAGGAGCAGAGCCGGATCCCCACCTGGCTCCACCCTCCTGTCAGAGAGTTGTCAAGAGTGAGAAGCTCCCCCCAGAGCCTCCTTTTCTCCAGGCTAAGCCCCTCCAGCTCCCTCAGCTGCTCCTTGTAAGACTTCTACTTCAAAGGTCACCTCACCTTCAGGAAGCCTCAGAGCTTCAACTTACCACCAGGATGGGGCCAACAACCAAAAATCAAGCCCATCAAGACACATTCCCCTAGATCCCATTGTGTCACCAAGCCCGGATGATGCAGTGGGAAGGAGTCAAGGCTCCTGGGTACCAGGTGCCCAATGCACCACTCACATGATGCCTTTGTTGCTCGACCCAGCAGCCAACCAACAAATCCACCTCCCTCCTCTGCATCAGGAGCCCCACCAGCCCCACTGAGATGCTCAACCCCTCTACCTGCTGGAAGAGAGCCTTGCTCTTCTCTAAGCTCACTCACTTCAGGAGAGCTTTGAGCCTTCCCTTTTGCGTCCCAAGTTATTTACAGAGCTGCTCGACAGCGCCAACTTACTGACATTAGACATTGAAATGCCACCACCAGCTTGCAGAAGAGTGCTGGAGTGCTGGCACCAGGGGGCTAAATTTCACTACTGCTGGGATATTTAGGTCAAAGACAGCAGGACATGCTACTGTCTGGAAAAGACCCCTGGGATCTTTATTGTTTGCACAGAGCTTATACAACCTTGGGCTTCAGAGGTCTCCTTAGAGAGAGACTTACACGCAGCCAACCAGGCTCCCCTGGGAAAGGCATATAAGGCCAAAGGAAGCCAATGGGATTGAACTGTGGGAACAGAGGACAAGGTGGCCTCTCAGACCCCCACACCACCAACACAACCTGGTCCAATCCAGGTAGTTTTCCATATTAGGCCCCTTTTGGTGAATGTTGCAATATTAAATCAAGCAAATAGTGACTGCTTTTTTACCTAAGAATTGGGCACATGCTGTCCCGTGGTTTCCAGCCCTGGGATTTTCTGCTTGTTGAGAGGAAAATTTATAGGTTTTAATTTAGTTATTTTTGGTCCCAGGACCTAATTTTGGAGCTCAGCACCTTGGTAGGGCAACCAAAAGCCTTAGCAGTTCAGTGCAGGACAGGGAAACTGGCACTCTGCTGCTGATCTCAGCTACCCAACCGGAGGGGCCTGGTTCTCCATTAGAACACTTGAAAATTGGACCCTGACTGTTCCTCATCATCTGCAAAAGGCTTGAGAGTGATAAGGGCTGCACCAGAAAGGACTAAGGGATTTCCCCCTCAGCTCAAGTGTTTCAGCCCCTTGAAAGAATGCTTCCTGAGCAGTTAAGTTCCCACGATGGGACAAGGCATACGGATTAAAATAATTCTCCCAGCAGGAATGGCTTCTCTCCATTGCAAGAAAGACTCCACTTAGCAAAGATGGCTTAAGTTACATTTTCCTGCTTCCCTCAGTATCACCTGGACACATTCCTCCCAGAAACCAAACACAACAGCACTGTGAGTGCAGTGCAGCAGACCCTGAGGGCCAAAAGCCTTGGTGCCACCTAAGGAGCCGAGGACACACTGGGGCTTGTCGCCAGAAGGAGGTCTCACCAACACAGAGCTTCCATGAAGCTCTTGCTCCCACCTGAAAAAGCTAAAAGCATTGGGGAGAGCTGGGAAGGGAGGAAAAGGAGTTGGAGTGATGTCACTTTACTGCAGGAGGTACCATGTGGCTAGAAGAGGATTTTCTGGCCTCATTGCAAAAGCAGGACAGCCAAGGAGAAAAGAAATGGGGTAGGAGGCAGAGAACACCAATGGGTCCACACACAAGCATGGGGATGGCCCTCAGAACACTGGAGAATTGCGTAGGACCAGGAGCACAAGGATGCTCAAGTGAGAAATAAGCATGGAAATGATGACTCTTCAGCCCAAAAACAGGCTGAAAGGGGGAAATGGACATGACAGAAGAACCCCACAGAGGGCAGAGAAGGAGACTGGGGACAACTCATTGCCTCTTCACCTGCACGCAGGAAACAGCCACACTTGGCAGTGCCGCGCAGCAGGGACCTGCTGCAGGATGCTGTTGCAGAGCCCCCAGGCATAGGAGGGCTGAAATTCAGAAAGAAAAGGGAAAGAACTCCCGAAAGGCTGAAGGACCAAGTGCTCAGAAAGCCACTGAGCCACTATGTATCAGGGCAGGGTGAAAGCACAGAGCAAAGTACCACCGCACGTTCATTCTGTTCTTCTCCTCTTCGCCCAGCATCTGCTGCTGATGGAGACAGGATATGGGGCCAGATGGAGCTCGGCTGTATCAGGTCAGGCCATTCTCTGAGCTCTGTCTGACTCCTGCTCATGACAGGCCTTGGTCGTGTTGGAGGAATTCCCTGTGCACAGCCCCACGTGCATAAGAGGAATCGGAACCAGGACAGATTCTCCTTAAATATGGATCAAGATCAGCTCCTTTCTAGGTCAGGCTGGAAGAACAGCACGGACTCTGAGGTGAGCTCATCAGAAAAGTCCAT
Source organism: Picathartes gymnocephalus (assembly GCA_013390045.1). Classification (NCBI taxonomy): domain Eukaryota; kingdom Metazoa; phylum Chordata; class Aves; order Passeriformes; family Picathartidae; genus Picathartes; species Picathartes gymnocephalus. Next base: position 23,209 of record WEKY01063494.1, read on the forward strand.
AGGGGCAATGGGGAAGGAAACCAGTTTAACTGGCTTCTGGTCTGGACAGTCACAGACAAAACTGCTGAGCACGTAAGGGTTCCCCTCCCTTCCGAAGAGAAAATGCTTGAGAGGAGAAAGCTTGGGACAACACAGTCTCGGAGTCAAACAAAACCAACCTCAAAGTCAGCAGCATGCAGCAACAGCTCCTCTTCACAGCCCTGCCCCTCCACAGAGAGTGACCACCAGTGAAATTCCTGTCCCTGGCACCCCAAGGAGGATGCAGTCATGCCAGGAAGCCCATCCTGCAGGCACCTCGCAACAAAACGCCATCTGGGCTTCCAGCAAAGCCAAGCCGTTGCTAAGTCGAGTTAGATTCACACAGGCGCCTCATGGAAATTTCCCAGAGCACTGCTGTGTCATTCCAAGGATGCTCCCAGTGCGTCTCACAAAGGGTTAACTCCAGGTCACCAGGGGCTCTTGGAATGGGAATGGTGGGTCTCAGGAGAGAGCTGGAATGTTACGAGTCACCTCACCAGATTAATGCATTTCAGTTCAATTCTCCTCTGCTTCTCACCAGCCAGCAAGCCAGGGAGTACACCAGGGGATTTTGTAGGTCACTGCTGAGCCCCAACACCCACTCCCAGGGACAGCAGAGCAATCGCAGGGAGACTGGCCTGGAGGCAGGGCTCACCTGGACCAGGTGACCCGGGCAGTCAGGGTGGCCAGGCTCTGCTGCTTAGCAGCAGCCTGTTTGCCCCCTTCCTTGGCACAATGGCACTGTGTATATAGGGTGAGTGGAGTCCCTTCCCCAGTCACAGACTCGAGAAGACCTGAAGGGTCTCCTTCAACGGCCCATAAAGCAGTGGTGGAGCCATGAAGAGCCCCCTCCTCAACTCAGTCCATTCCTCTAGCCAGCTCTTCCCTCTCCACACCGCAGAAGGCGAATGGCTGAGGCCACAGAGACCCCAGGGTTTCATTCTGCTCCAAATGTTATTGTGCCAGATCGCCCAGCAGCAGGCAAAGCCTCCCTCAGGAATGAGGTGCTGCAGATTCTCCTGGGCCCACCTGGCCCAGTGTTCCATGTCCCAGTGGCCCTGTTTCCAGCCCTGGCTGTGCTGTCCACACCCAAAGACCCTCCTCTCAGAGACCTCACCTGCCCAGGTGATCTCTGAGGTACAGACCACAGCTGCCCCATCCTGAGCACACCTGGTTGGAGCACCTGGGAGAGACACAAAAGCTGGATGGAGAAACACATGAAGGTGAGACATTCATCATCATGCATGGGCTTCCAGCACTGCCCTTCCCAGGCTCCTGCCACCACCTCTTGCCCATACTTGGAGACAGGGAAAGGACTCACAGGACAGGGGGATGAGAGCTTCCCTCCCAGTTCATACTGGGAGAAAGCAAGGAGCAGAGGGAAGCCAGGAACCAAAGTCATAAAGCACAAGCACAGGCCGGGCTGCGCAGTGCCACACGTGGGCTGCCAGGCTCTATTTTAAATGCTGTGTGGCAAATATATGCAGGATGGAATCCAAGCTGGGGGAAGGGGAGGGTGCTGGGCAGCAGAGGTGTTCAAAATTAGGAGCTGAGCTCAGGCAAGGATGGCTTCTGGGAGCAGATGGGGGAAGAGCCAGAGCTAGGACTGTGCAGCTGCAATGCCAGGAAGAACAGCCATGGTGAGGTGTGAGAAGGGCTGTGCCCTGCTACCCTCCTGGCAAGCCAGGGATAGCAAGAGAACTGCAAAAGCTGGGGAAGGACAGCTGGAACACTTGGGGCAGCTGCAAGAGGAGCGTGGCTTTTTCTGTGGCACACAGACCTCTGTCCCCCTCAGCACAGCTCCTGGCACGAGTGTCACCCCAAAGACACCTCAGTCCTTGGTGTATTTACAGGGCAACAAAGAGGAATCAATTCACCTGCCTTTCACAAGTGGGGAAGGTGAGGGACTTGGGGAGACCTAGCCAAGCCCCAAACTGTGCCCTGAAAACCTCCACACCTGCAAAACTGGTTTGATTAATCTGGATCGACCCTGAAAAAGCTGCTACCATCTCACTGTGCTTTGCAAGATGTTCCCAACCAGCACCTCAGCATCCGGGCGCAGCGCGAGGCTCTGATGGGAGCTGGCAGATCTGGGATGGTACCTGCCCTACATTTCCAGAGCCGTCAGGTTGACAGAATGAGCAAGTTTTTATATAGATTTTGGTGGCAGCGGTTTTCTTCACCAGCGGCTGGAGGGGCGGGGGGAAGGAAGGGAGATGGAAAATATTTTTGTTTAAGCTCTTCTGCATTCCTGCTTCCAGAGCTGTGCATTACTCATGCGCCCCTCGTACCCAGGCTGGTAGCTCTGGGTTTTGCTCAGAAGGAAGGGGCTGTGGAGAATTAAGCAGTTGGTTAAATTATTAATAGTCTGTCGGGGGGGGCCCGCCCGGCCCCCACTGCCTTTCGGGGGCTCCAGTGCCCCCCAGAGGCATCGAAACCAACTACAGCCCTGTGACAAACCCGTGGGTTGCTCTGCCCTACTTCAAACCCACAGACACTCCATTCTCCTGGCCTGGAAACCACTAGACTCCTGGGACTGGGACAGGGCCTCCTGCACCTGGTCTTACCCACCACGTGTTTAAACTGGGCAGGTGCCAAAGAGGGAGCAGTAAGAGAAGAGGGAGAAGAGCCCATTGGGGAGGGCAGAAGTTGCACTGGCAGCTATATTCAGCTGAAGGCATCTTCTTTTCATGGCAACAGCCAGGGGAGAGCTGCCATGCAGGGCTTGGTGTTCAATGCCACAACTGCACACTGCAAACCAGCACGTGAGTGTCGGAGGTGTGACAAGGGGACACTTGTCAGCGGTGCCAGGACACACTCAGAGTGTGACACATGCGAGGGTTGAGTTTTAACCAGGCTCTTACCATACACAGCAGAAACCATCCCTGTTGGCTCCCCCACACTCACTGTCAGACCCATCCTGCTCCCACACGAGTCCTCACCTTCCTTCCTGATCCCTCCAGTTTCCTTCCTACAGCCCTGACATTTGTATTCAGGCAGCTGAACTCTCCTCACACCAGCTGCTACCCCACAATAAAAGTCCTGAGGTGAAACTTCATGGGGCAAACCACAGCAAATGTGGCCTGCACAGGGGCACAAGCAACTGGCACTCAGCCCAGCCCAGCTCTCTCTGCTTATGGCTTACTGAGCCTCCAATTTCTCTTCTCTACTGGGAGAAAGCTGGGCTGGACACACCCAGGTCTCTGCTGTGCACTCTTGCAGGGCTTCTTTTGACTTGCTAATTTTGCCCAGGGATCTGTGTCAGAGCTCTGAATTCTCTCTGCCCCTCAGGGGCATCAGCCATCCCAGTCCTTACAGGCTCTGGGGTTCTTCCAGTGGTCCTCTTCTTTCTGGCAGCTTGCTCTTCCCAATAACGTGTCCAAAACTGGCTGGGAGAACAGGGATCACCGGCCCAAGCTTCCCTCCTCACCAAGCAGCAGTGGGACAGCTGGGATGAGCCACAGCAAAGCCCCACATATGGCCAGGACCATCGTGGTGATCAGAGAGGGTCGGCACAGCCATCATATGGGGTTTGACCACGGAACACACCAAGGAGGGAGGAGAAGATGGAGTCTGCACAGCCAGCTCACAGCATCACTCCCCCAACTTGGTCTGCAAAGAAACACAGGAGTCTGAACCTCAGTGGGGTATGAGTAAGGGTTGGGCAGCTCTGCCTTGGCTCAGGGGGAAGGTAATGCCCAGGGAAGGACGAGTGAACCCTGTACAGGACCTGCACTCCAGTATATGGTTCAGAGACCCCATGGCCCTCTGGAGCTCACGTCTTGCTGCTCAGCAGAGTCAGACTGCAAGTGTCCCAGAAGCTGTGGAAGGACTTTGACACAAAGACACTTCTGCACAAATGGAGGCTGCTGAGCAGTGCTGGAAAGTCACCAAGCTTGGCTAAAGAGAAAACTCTGCAGCACTTGCTTGATCTACAAAGCTGGCCCTGCTCTTTGGGCCAAGGGCTGGGCCAGAGACCTCTAGCGGGCTCCAAACCCATTTGCTGCTGCAGCCACCTGTCACACGGCCCAGCCTGCCAGCACCAACTTGCAAGTATTGCAAGTATCCGTGCACACTCCCAGATGGCTGCTGGGATGTCTCCCAGCACACCAGGGAGTCCAGCACTAACAAAAAGGTTGCAGGCTGGTGCCAGGACTTCCATGTGAGCCTTAGCAAGTGCCAGAAAAGGGACAGTGCTCACCACGGCCAGTTTGTGGAGGAGCGCATGGCGGAGCCCAGCTTTGTGGGGCCACGTACAGGATATGCCACCTCCCCTGCTCAGAGCAGGGTGGGAAACCCTGCACCACGCACAGGACAACAACTCCTGCCCTCCTATGAGGAGTTACACAATGCCTCTGGCCTTGGAAGCCTGCAAGGGAAGTCTTCACAGCCTCCCGAAGGCCTGAATGCCTGCAGAGGAAGGTCAAAACCCAAAGAGGGCTGTGCAGGGAACAGTGGACACTCTGTCCACAGTTTTGCCTCCCCCCACCAGGAGCATGAAGAAAGTAAGAGACCCTTACGTGGGCAGCTCTGCTGGGGCAGCAGCCCCCGGAGGCTCCACTGACAGAGGGCTGGGGGGTGCAGCACCCTGGGCTGCAGCTGATTCCTGTGTGCCTGCAGCTTCTCCGGCATCTGGTGCTGGGATGTGCTCCGTTGTCTCCACCTCAATCTCCTGAGCTGCAGGGCACAGCTTCATCCTCTCAGCGGCTGCAGCTGCCTCCTCCTCCTCCTCCTTCTTCCTCAGCTTCGCCTCCACCTCCCGGCGCCTCTTCTCATCATCCTGCCTGGCCATCCGTTCAAACACACGGAATGCCTGGGATAGAAAGAGCAAACCGAGTGAGCAGCACTGCCAGCTCTACCTAGGATGCCGAGAGAAGGGGAGAAGCAGCATCACACACTTGGGGCAATTACTCCTTCCTGCCCTTCCTCTCTCTGCATCACATATCTACTCCGAGCTGCTTCAGCCACCAACTAAAACAGCTGGTGACTCCTTGGAAAGACCCATGGCCATGTCAAGCACACCTCAGAAACTCCTGGGAGCATTTTAGAATTGTTTCTAGGATCGTGCTCTCGCAACCAATCTCACCCCAGCCTGCGTGAGAGGGCTGGTTACTCCAAGGAAAAGCAGAGTGGTGAGATTCAGCCCTCAGCTGGGAGGGGGCTCCAAGGGAGCCTCCCCATACCCTATATTCCAGGGCTCACCCAGGGACTATTTGCAAGCCTGGACTCAGACAAAGTCTCCAATGGGCAAACAGGATGAGCTGCCCCAGGAGAAGCTGCAGGACAGCCGGCTGTGCCCTAACAGACAGGTGCATGAGAAGATGTGATCTCAGGAGATATAATCCTACCCCTCATCTGGCTTCTGGCCATGCCTGTCCAGTGCAGGCTGGAGGTCAGAAGTGAAGCCCACAACTGAGTCTGCAGCAAGGGGTGATGGCCACAGATGCTGCACCTGCTTCTTGAAAGGGCTGTGAGTTCTCCCACCCAAGTGCCAGCACTTTGGCACTGTAAACATTCTAAAAAGTGTGCAAGCATCAAACACAGCCTTCCTTCTCTTCCCAGGAATATTCTGGAGGCAGATTTAGTGCTTCCAGCAGTGGACTGGCACACCTGCTCGATTCAAGTCCTCTTCTAGGTCCAGGAGGTGCAGGACAAAGGACATGGCCCAGGAAGGGCTCCTGCCAGCACAACTACAACAGGAGAGAAGCTTGTGCCACTCCCCCCAGCTTTCCTCCCCAGGCAGTGAGCAGTGGGGAGGATGTGGGAGAGGTGAGTACCAGCCCTGCGTGGATCATGCAAAGCCCCTGAGGCCACCCTGACAAACACCCTCCCATGGCAGGAACACTGGGCGCACCTCCTTCCTTGTGCCCAGCCCCAAAAAGTCCCGGAGGACACCAGACAGGAATCCCATCAGCACTGCCTTTCTGCCCAATAATTTGAGCTCCATGCCATCCCTCTGCAGCCTGAGCCCCCTCTTGGTCTGCCTAATCTAGAGAGGCCAGCAGGGGCTACACTTGGGGGTGATCAGGACCCTCATGCGCCACGAGGCACTGGAGGGAGGGGCAGGACCCCTGTACCCCCACCCACGGCATGCCAGGCCCGATGTGCCTGGCAAGGAAAACTCACCCAGGCCGAGGAGAGAAACACCCCAAACCCAACACTAAGTTTTATGAGCTTGCTTCCTCCTTGCCAGTGAAGATTAATAACAGGCCAGAGGACCCAAAGTCAAAGCTGCTCCAACACCTAACCACGCAGGTCAGGGCTTTTGGCCCCTCCCGTCCAGGAGCGGGACCAGTGCAATGCCGGCCACAAGCTCTCGCTGAGCGGAGCCCAGACCTGACTCTCCCCACCTGACTCTCTCTCGCCCAGACCTCATCTCTCTGACGACTCCCGGGTCTTCATGTGCCTCCTGCCTCTCTCTGGGCTCTCTGCTCCCACGGCTCCTGGGGGCAGCTCCCTGAGTCGGCCCGGTGCTCCCAGGGCCAAGCTCCGAGCTGATGTCGCACCACGGCTCTTCCCACCGGGGTCTTGCAGTCCTCGCCTGCCTCCGGGGCTCCTCTTCTTCTTACGAGAGTAACGCTTCCTCCCGCTTCCAGGGACCTCTCCTGCCTTCCTCTGCGCTCCTCCAGGCAGCGCCGTGCTGCCCGACCCCCGCCCCGCATCCCCCTCCCTGCCCGGACCTAAGCCTGCCGCCGGCCCCATAGGAACACCGCCCAGCCGGGGAGACACGGCCCGTTCGGCTCGGCCCCGCGGCAGGGACAGCGCCGGCCGCCAGCAAGGCCGGGCCGCGTCATCCCCCCGGGCCCCGCCGGTACCTGCAGGGCCATGGCCTGTGCCGCGCCGGGTGGGAAGCCCAGGCGGTCCCCGGGCCGCAGGAGGAGCCGATAGAAGTCGGTTTTGCGGTAGAGGAAGCCGAAGAGGATGCGTAGGAATTCCTCCACGTTGCCGACATGCTGCAGGATGCCCAGCAGCGCCTGGTCGTACATGTCGGTGAGCGCGGCCTCCATGGCGGCCCAGGGCCCGCTGTCACGGCAACGGGTTCCGCTACGCTTCCGGTCCGCCCGGAACCCGCCCCGCGCACTTGGATTCCGGCCTCCCCGGAGGCCCCTCCCGCCCCGCCGGGGTTCCAAGGCATTCCCGGCCCCCCAGTGGCATCGCCTCCCAGCAACAGGGGACGCCCAAACCCCGCGCCCCCATGTCCCCAGTGTCCCCCTCCCCACACCCTTCATGTCCCGCATGTCCCCAGCCTCCCCTTCCCCTCTCCGTTCCCGGCTCTGCCCCCATGGCGGAGCGGGGCTGCAGGAGCCGATCCGAGCCTCCAGGTGGCGCGCGGGCCTCGCCACCGCCGCTCGGGGGCGGAGCCGGCGCGTGCGCAGGAGCGGAAGTGACGTTGGCCGGGGGCGCCATGGCGGGCGGGTGAGGCTTGGGGGTTTCAGCGCTGCTTCCGCGGCATCGTGGAGTCTGGGGAGATCGTCGAGTCTGGGGAGCTCCTCGAGCCGGCCCCTCTGGCCTGCTGTGACCCCGGCCACTGTGAGCCCTCGGTCCGCTCCTCACCCATCGCAGCATGGGTTTATCCAGCCCTGTGCGGGAGGTTTGGTCCAGAAACGTCCTGCGTCAGACCGTATCAAAACTACCGAAATCAAAAATTGTTCCATCAGCTGCTCCCCTTGATCGGCTTGAGCAAGACTGCGGCCATCCAATCAACTCACCCACCAGACGCCCATCCAACACCCCTTGCAAATCCCCCTCTCCAGGGGAGAGAAGGGTGTTGGGGCAACGCCATCAGCCAGTTCCCTCAGACCTCCCAGATGCCAATTTTGGCACCGGATGGTATTGTTTTTGCTCAGCCCTGAAGCTCTGGGCTTTTCCTCCTTCACTTTGTCTCTCAGGTAGAGGAACCACGTGGCCCCGAGGGTGGTGGGCCCTGTCAGTGCAGCTGCTACAGGGACAGGAGCCCTGGGGCAAGGAGGGTACTCAGGGCAGGCTAGTGCCGATGGAACTGCACCTTCCCAGGATCCACACATAGGATAGGGTCCGGAGTGGGCAACAAGAAGAGATGAAGATTCCAGGCACTGTCTGGTCAGTGCTGGGATTTTTGAGTTCTTATTCCCCCACTCCCCACCAATTCAGCCAGACTGGGGGAGGAGGGTCCCTGCCTGGCCTGCAACTGATCCCTTGCCACTCTTGGGGTGATTTGGGGTGGTTTGGCTGCAGCAGTGAGGCACAGCCGAGCTGCAGAGCCGAGTGCAGGGGACACCAGGCAGGGCGTATTGCCCTGAGGCTCTGAAGGGTTTTGCACCCATCCCTGTCCCCGCTGCAGGCAGCACTGCTCGTGCGCAAGATGACGGTGCTGTATCCCTTGTGTGTCCTTCCCCGGCCTTGTTCCCCCATCTGCCCTTATGCCAAGGGCTCCGTGCTTCTTTCTGCATGAGGCTGTGGCCATAGAGTCCTGCAGGGACCCATCAGGTCTGGCTACTTCCCGCAAGGAAGGGGACAGGGCGGTCAGCCCCGCCTCTGCCGTCCCAGCTGGCCGTGCCTCAGCCCTGGGCGCAGCTCGGTACCTCTCGGGGCTGGTTCTGATCTGGGACTCGGCACAGGTCCTGCAACTCTTGGGTGCTGCTCCCCAGTGGCCCCGGTACCCCCTCCCCTTCCGGCACAAAGCAATTGGGAGACTCAGCTGTTAATGGAACACATCCGGGAGTAAATGTCCCTTAAAGTTACAATCTATCACCATTCCACGCTGAAATATACCACGCCTTTCACACCGGTGCGGGCTGCCAGAGCCCTGGACCTGCCGGGGGCGGGGTTTGGCCCTGTGCTCTTCTGCTTCCCCTCGCACTTTCCATGTGCAAAGCTGGGATGTGGCAGGCCGGGATGGCGATGGGTCCTTCCCTGCTCGCCAGCACAGCCCCCGGGGCTCCATGCTGCCGGTGGTGAGTTGCTCCAGACTCAAGAGAGTTGGTGCTCTTGGAGACGCTGCAGTGGGGCTGAAGGCTCTGCTGGCAGTGAGAGTAAACCAGCGTCTCTGTGGGGGATGGCTCCAGGGTCCCGAGCCGTGGGGATGTTGCTGGGTCCTCCTGTCTCATCAGGGAGCAATCCCAAAGGATCTCCTTGGGCAGTGCCTTGAGGAGGATGTGGCTGCCCTGGGACATGTGGCTGCTGGGGGTTCTATTTTCTTTGCTTTCCTGAGCGTGCTCCTTATCCCATCTGGGGCAAAGTAAGTGAACAGCTTCGTGGTGCTTAGTTGCAGCTGACAGTCCTTTCTGATGACCGATGTGGGGCATGGGGGGTTTGAGGTAATTCCCAGGTGCCAGCTCCTGACTCCTCCAAGGAAACTCCAGGAAGCATTTGGTCCATGTTCAGGGCAGGTCCATAACAGCAGCTGCCTGACACCCTCAGCCACTTCCAGGAGCACTGGGATTTGCTCTGGAGACAGGCGAACTTCCAGGTAGTCTCTGCAGAGTTTTCTAGAGCAGCTCTCCAGAGAACCCGGTGAATGCTGGGAACAGGCTGAACCTGGTGGCTCTGCTTGACCTGTCAGCAGCAGCTGGGGAATATTTGGGCCCCCCGTGGAGATGGCAGAATGTTGCCGGTAGAAGTCCCCATGAGGTCATAAAGCACCCTGTGGAGCTGCAAAGCCAGGCCCTGGTGTGCAGTGTAGGTTGGGTGCCACAGGCTTCAGCAGCAGTGGCAGGAACAGCAGCAGCAGCTGCATCATGTCACAGGCACGGTGGGCCCTGGCTCTTATCCTCCTCCTGGTGGCCCTGCCAGCCCAGCACGTTGGGGCTGCTCCATGGCAAGCACAGGCAGTGGGTAGGTGGGCAGCACCCAGTTCTGAGAGATCCTGATGAGCAACAGTGGCTTGGAGTTGAACTGACACACTTTCTCTCTGAAGTGCTGGAGCGTGAGGCTGCGCAGGAGGAAGCGCCTCAGCAAGGCCGGCAGGCAGTGCCAGTCCCTGGGGAAAACACGAGGGCCTTTGACAGGACAGGTGTGTAGGGTAATCGCTGTGCTTTGGCCATTCAGCAGCATCTGTCCAGATCCCCGGGTGTCTGCAGGCTCTGCCCCGGGGCCACTGCTGCTCCTGGCAGCAGCAGCCAAACTGTCAGTGCAGAGCCAGTGCTCTGGCAGCAGCCAGGAGCAGCTCTGGGGTGACTGTCAGCTCTGGGGTGCAGGTTGTTGCTGTTGCTGTGCCAGGGACACACACTCGGACACTCTGTGGGTGTAGCAAGATGCTCACCATCTCTCACACTCCATTCTCAGGGATTTGAGAGCTTTGCTCTTGTCCATCTCACTCCAAGGGGCAATTGGTCAGACAGCTGTGCTCCCCCCATGCTCTTTGTCCAGCGCCCTGAGTCCTGTCCAGGGGGACAGCAATATCCTTCAGCATCAGGGAGAGTCTCCATCCAGGGCAGCACCTGTCAAGCCCTGAAAGGGAAGATGGGCAAGTGCAAGAGAAATTGTGGGCAAATGTGAAGGATCCCCAAGAACAGGGAGCAAAGCCTGGGTGTGCTGTGTTCTTCCATGATCCTCTCCCCTGTTCTGTTGTTCCATCTGGACAGATGGTGCTGCAGAGTATGAGGGGATCTCCTTGAGGGGTAGTCTGGTTGCAGCTGTGGGCACAAGGAGGTCTTTCCCATTTTCTCAGCTAGGCCCTGCACTGAAACTCCCCTGGCACCACAGGGGTCATTGGTCAGTCCTGGCTGACTGCACAGCCTGAGTGCTGCTTCCAGGGTTTGCTGGGGGAGTGATCCAACCTTATTCTTTCCATTAAGACTCAGAATATCAAGATGGAATGGGACAATGTTCCCTGGAGACATCCAAAGTGCTACATGAAATCCTGAAGGAGCTGAAGATGATACTAGAAGGTGGGTGCAGGTCACTCCTAACCAGCACAGTGGGCAGTGGAGGTTTCAGTGCATGTAGGGGCACACTGTAGCTCCCCTCCCAGTCACACCTCAGACCCTCACTGCAGGGACCCTCCATGTCTCGCCAGAAGTGTGAAGGACACACTAACTCTGCACAATTGCTCCTCCAGGTGTGAAGAGCCTGAGCCTCAGCAGTGCTGTCAGCAGGAGATCAACCGACGCTGGGAATGGCGGGGCAGACCCAAACGCTGCGGGTAACGGGGCAGACCCGAACACTGTGCTGGGCAGGGCAGACACGAACACTGCGAATGCTGATTCTTTCCAGAAGTACTGCATCGAAGGCGTCGTGGCAGTCCTTGGCTCGATGCTGCTGGGAATGGTTCTGTGTTGTGTGCTCCATGTGTGGAGAAAGAGGAGAAAGTGAGTTGGCGGAGCGGAGGGGAGCTGCCAAACAGGTATTGGGTGATATGAGGCATTTCAGGTTCTGATGCTCTGGGTGCCCAGTACGTCACTGTGGAGATCGGTGCTGTGAGCTGGCGCCTGGTGCCCTGCCCAGAGCTCTCTCTGCCCACAGCTCCCCACAGCCCACAGGGTGCCAAGTACTACACCCTCACACCCGCCCCACGCCCCAGCTGGGCCTCAGCAGCTTCCCCTCTCCACAGGTGCCTTGCAGCTTCCAAAGCCAGCTCGGAGCGCTCGGACAGCTGGACAGAAGCCAGCAGAATATTTGGAGGAGTATAAATAAAGAGCAGTAGCACAGTCAACTGTGTTGTACTGGTAGCAAACTCCCATGGGTGCCACTGCAGGGCCTGGGGGTCCCCTGGGTACTGAGGGGGTGTGGGGAACCCCACGATGCCACTGAATCTAGCTTGCCACTGATTCTAATTGATTCTAATTTGATTTTCACTATATGTATTATCCATGCTGTAATCAATACAGTGACCCTGGATGTGACGCTTTGTTGTGTTTTTGCAAATCCATATTAATTCCACCTGAACATGAAGAAGAACTTTTCTGTGCAGGTGATGACCATGCACTGGAACAGATTGCCCAGGTTGTGGAGTCTCCCCCACTTGTGATATTCCAGAACTGTCTGGACACAATTCTGTGCAATGTGCTCTGGATGACCCTGGTTGAGGAGGGAGGTGGGACCAGATGACCCCACTGTTGTCCCTTTCAACCTTATCCACAGTGTGATTCAAGTTTGTTTTCAGTAGTACCTTTGCAAGTGATTCACCAGCACAGTGAGTGGAAAGGGTCTACCCATGCAGGGAAGGCACCCAGTGAGATTTCTTCATATGCTTGGGCACCATCTCCTGGAGAAATGCATGGTGAGGAAAGGAGCTGGGACAGACCTTGACAGGGCTTTTTCCATCCCAGCTTACTGGGACACCAGGAAAAGGTGGGCTGCCTGTGGAGCTCTGCCACAGAGACCCTGTGTCTGGCTGCTGTCCAGAACAGGAACCGAGTGCATCCCAGCCTCCAGCAACACATAGACACAGGAAGGTTTTATATATATATTCTGTTCTATACCTTCTGTCATGACACATTGACACTGTGATTCATGCATTTATTCTGAACCTGCTTTCCTGTTGCTCCAATAAACCAAACTACTCATGAATCTGGATCGTGTAAGTTCTCACGGACCATGACCCCACTTACAGTGCCCGGCTGGTGATACAGGGAGGGGCAATGTAGGCACATGTGACAGGGGTGTGAGCAGTGGAACAACTTTTGGGGTGAGGTAAGGAGAGGGAGATCATTCCACAGTTAAGTCATGGGCAAAACATGACTTGAGAAAATTAATTTTAATTTATTACCAATTAACAATTGAGTAGGACAACATGAAATAAGAGGATCGGTCAGGAGTGGAGCCCAGGTAGGCAGGGGCACCAACTGCTGCAGTGCTAGGGGTTTCTGGAGACTGCTGGTGACATTTAAGAGGCCCACAGTGTGCCAGTGAGTGTTGGGATACCCGGTGATGCTGTTGAACCCCAGGGCACGTGCAGGGACCTGCAGGTCAAAGCCAGCACCAGGACTAGGAGTGCTGATGGTGCATTTTGGGGCAGGCTCAGCATCCATCCAAGGTTCCCAATGCAGGAGTTATAGACTTACTGGTGCTACTGGTACGGGGGCATGTAGCCTCTGGGTCTGTATGTGAGATGGCCACAGGCTGGAGTGTTTCCCAAGGTGTTTCACAGCAGCTCCCAGAGTGCTGCCTCACTGCTTTAAGTGCCTCCACTGTCAAAATCCCACTGCTGAGGTTTGGGGCTCACTGTAGGAGTGAAGCTGACAAAGGTCTAAGGATCCCCTCCCAGTGCTGGGAACTTGCAATGTATTGGCCTGGGGGCATCTCAAAGGGCCACCCAGCCTGCTCCTTCCCAGCACACCCTTGGCCCTGCAGCCCATCTATTCAGTGCTACACACATGTGATCAATGCTGCTCCCCATGTGCAAGGCTCTGTACCCCCTTTTGCTCATCCTTCCACACTTGGCCACACACCTGCACACTTTGTGCTGTGCCCCATGTTTGGTGCTGCATCCCACGTACCTGTTGCTGCACCCTGTATGCCCAGTACTGCTCCCCAGACCTGCCTCTACCCCTGCAGGGGTGTAGAGACACCTGGATCCCTTCTCAGCTTTGGGGGTACAGGGTTATGGGACCTAGAGGCTCGGCACATGGATCCTCCCAGCTTCATCCGGGGACTCCTGCTTCAGTTTCCTCCCCAATTCACACACCTAGGGCAGATGGGGACACCCAGTGGTGACAGGAATGTGGAGTGGGGACAGGGTAAGGGTCATCCCCTGCTACTGCTCTGGTGAGCTGAGAGTGGCAAGGGGTCCCCAGGCTCCAGGTACGTGTCCCTCCTTACCCCCCAGGCTGTGCTATGGCTCTGCACACCCAGTGCTGCACGTGGCCTGGGACACAGGGCCCATGGGGACACAGGACGGACTCTGGCCTGGTGACGCAGAGGCAGTGATGCAGCAGGGCTGAGGCACCCTGGCCACTTCCTCCCCACACCAGGTGCCATCTGCAACCCCTTGTCACCAGTGTCCCCATGATGCCATGACCAGCTGTGGTCAGCCCCCAGCCGCTGACCCATGCAGCGGCACAACCCCTGGCCAGACATCCCAGCTTCCTGGGCCAGCTGACCTGCTGCCCTGGGACTGCCTGTGGCCTCTGCCCACTGAGCCGTGGTTCCTGCTGGGCAATGATCACCCCAAGATGGGAATGGGCACTGGTGCTCACTCCACTCAGGGCACGTGTGCATGTGCATGTGGGGGCTGAGTGTGCTCACATATTCACAGAGGGCTGAGTGCTATCTGCATGCAGGGGTTCACCCCCACCTGTGTCACCGAGGCTGCAGGTGCTGGGGAGACCCAGCAGGACCTCCTGTGAACCTCCTGGGACCTTGCAGGATCCCCTAAGCTGCCACCACTCAGCTGTGGGTGCTGGTGCCATGGTTGGTCCTGGTGAGTACTTTATTTAGTCCCCACGTGTGGCCCTTGCTGAGGCCAATGTGTACCTGTGGGTTGCTGCTGCTGCTGGGTGCTGGTCTCAACCAGTGCAGGCACAAGGCCCATGTGTGATGTCAGTTAAGAGCTGGAGTGGGACTGAGCCACACTGGAGTGCCAGCCCAGTGCTCAGCAGCTCAGTGCCGGCCTGGGCTGATGCAGCACTGTTGCTGTGCCTGCCACAGGCTGGTCACGCTGGAGCTGAGCAGAGCTGTGCCACATGTGGGCTAGACCCACACGGACCCACACCCGTGCCAAACTGTGTCGGGCTGAGCCCAGCTTGGGCCCTCATACGTGCTGGGCAGTGCCGGTGCCACACTGGAGCAGAGCCCACATCGGTGACAAGCCGTGCCAGATGTGCCCGAAGCCAGTCAAGGCCACATCCGTGCAGGGCAGAGCCAGACAAAGCCAGGGCAGAGGACACATCCACGTCAGGATGTGCCACACCACTGCTCGGCCGTGCCAGAGTCGAGTCAGCCCACTGTCGGGCTGGGCTGTGCCGGTGCCGATCTGTGCTGAGCTGGGTTGGTGCCGGTGCCGGGCCGTGCCGTGCCAGGCTATGCCATTCCCGTGACGGTGCCGGCGCGGGGCATGCCATTCCGGTGCCGGTGCCGGCGCCATCCCGTCCCTCCGGCCCGGGGGCCGCCGACAGCGCACGTGGTTCTCAGGCGCGCTGCCCGCGCGGAGGGGCGGGGCGGGGCGGGGCTGGGCCCGGGCTCGGCGCTCCGCGCTACCCAATGGCGGCNCGGTGCCGGGCCCTGCCGGGAGGGGCGGGGCTGAGGTCACGTGGGGCGGAGGGCGGTGATAAAGCGCTCCGGGCGGTGCGGCCGCGGCAGTCGCGGCGGCGGGCGCGGCATCCGCGGGGAGCGGCTGCGGTGGCCGAGCGAGGCCAGAGCGGCAGCGGAGCGGGGTCGTAGTTGGGGCGTCCCAGTTATCTCGACCCGGCCTGGCCCGGGCCAGCCGGGGAGCGGGGGG
>WEKY01063494.1:47845-94128 GCA_013390045.1 Picathartes gymnocephalus
TGGGCTGGGGACTGCCGGGGGCCGGCGGGCAATGAGGGCAGCGGGACTTGGGGATGTGGGGCGAGGGCTTGGGGAAGGACAGGTCGGGAGGGCACGTGGGGAGGGGAGCAGGACCCGAAGGAAGGGCCCCGGGGTTCAGGTACGGGAGAGGACCCTTGGCGTATCGGGAGGGGGCAGAGGACCTGGGTGTCGTGTAGACATGCCGGGGTGGGAGCAGGTCCAGACAGGGGCTCACTATCCCCCCTCCCTGCGCTGCACACCCTCTGCCCCCTCTCCCTCCTCCAACTCCATTTCCAGCTCTACAGCCCATTTTTCTGCTCCAATAACCTGGGGGCCCTGGGCCGGGATGAGCACACAACCCTCCCAGAGCACTGACCAGGGACTGGGATAGGGAAACTTCCTCTGTGCCACCCCCAGCCCTAAACCTCTCCTCACCCCATAACTCCCCCCGTGGTCACCCCCAGGATCTTCGTCAACCGGAGCCTGGCACTGGAGAAGATCAAGTGCTTTGGTTTTGACATGGACTACACCTTGGCCAGTGCGTTTTGTGGGGGCCCTAAGGCAGGGTGGGGTGGTGGTGGGATCCCCCCAGCCCAGCCCAGATCCCCCCTTTCCCCCTGCAGTGTACAAGTCCCCTGACTACGAGGAGCTGGCTTTCGCCCTGTTGCTGGAGCACCTTGTAGCCATTGGGTACCCTCCTGAGATCCTTGCCTACAAATATGACCCCACCTTCCCCACCCGGTGAGTTTGTAGAGGGGGTCCCAGAGACGGGAGGGGAGGGCAAGTGAACCCCCCACCCACTGACAGCTGTGCGGTGCAGGGGGCTGGTGTTCGATGCCCTGTACGGGAACCTGCTGAAGGTGGATTCCCATGGGAACCTGCTGGTCTGTGCCCATGGCTTCCGCTTCCTCAAGGGGTGAGTCTGGGAATCCCCCGCCCCTGGGGCAGGGGGGTTTGGGGGTCCCTCAGGGTGGAGTGCAGCTCTATGCTCCCTCCCCAGAGCCGAAATCCTCCACTATTACCCCAACAAGTTCATCCAGCGGGATGATATGAAGCGCTTCCACATCCTCAACACCCTCTTCAACCTCACAGGTGAGTGAGAACCCCCTTTGTCCTGGCCCTCCCACCACCTTAGGGTGCTGTCCTGTCCCGCACCCGCTCTCACAGCCCCCTCCCCCACAGAGGCCCACCTCTATGCCTGTCTCGTGGACTTCTTCACCAATTGCTCCAGATATGTCAAGTAAGAGGGAGGTGGTGGGTGGGGGCTTGGTATTGGATCGGACAGGGCGTAAATCTTGGGGGGAGCTTCCCTTAGCAGGGCAGCCTCTTCACCCACTCCATTCCTGACTGTTGCAGCTGTGACACCGGCTACAAGCATGGGAACCTCTTCATGTCCTTCTGCAGCATGTTCCAGGATGTGCGCGAGGCCATGGACCATGTCCACCTCTCTGTGGGTGCAATGGGCAGGGGGCTGGTGGTGCTGGGTGCTGAGAGTGCTGGGGTTTTCCCACATGCACACCCTGGGAGATTTTGGCCAGCCCCACCCCATCCCTTCTGCAGGGCTGCCTCAAGGAGAAGACACTAGAGAACCTGGAGAAATACGTGGTGAAGGATGTGAGTTGTGCAGACCCCCATGGACACCTCCGTACTCTGCTCCCCTCAATCAACTCCTCATGCCCCACCCCTCAGCGCTCCCCCCCACTAACTTGCTTCTCACTAGCCCCGTGTGCCACTGCTGCTGAGCCGCATGAAGGAGGTGGGGAAGGTCTTCCTGGCCACCAACAGTGACTATACCTACACTGACGTGAGTAGGGGATGTCCATGTCCCCCACCACCAGGTCCTGCTTGCCCTGGATAGGGGAGGCAGAGGGGATGTGTTGAAGCACAGGCACGGTCTGCCTTCCCTGCGGGCAGCAGTGATGATGCCAGATGTCCTTGCAGGCCATCATGTCCTACCTGTTTGACTTCAGCAATGGGGACAAGGTGAGTCTGTCCCCAGTGTGGGCTGGCTGTGGAGTGCAGAGTGCCATCAGCATCCTTTTGTTGACTCCCTCCCCGGCATCCACAGGCTGACGTCCCACAGCGCCCATGGAGGTCCTATTTCGACCTGATTGTGGTGGACACCCGCAAGCCCCTCTTCTTTGCTGAGGGCACCGTCCTGCGCCAAGTCGACACGGTGGGGACCTCTTCCCTCCTGCAGGGCTAGCTGGGGTGGTGGGCACTATTTAGGCACTGAGTGACGAGGCCCCTGTGGGCACAGCAGGGTAGATTCATGGCTGGTTGGGCACCAAGCAGGCACAGATAACAGTGTCCCCATCCTGGAGTCCTCTTGTCCTGCAGGACACGGGGAAGCTGCGCATTGGGACATACACCGGCCCCCTCCAGCACTGCGCTGTCTACTCTGGTGGTAAGTGCCCTGCTGGGCTCTGTCTGGGCTCTGTGGGTGGCACAAGGGGACATGCCCACCCCTCGCCCCCACCTTGACCCCCGGCTGTCACAGGCTCCTCAGATGTGGTGTGTGACCTCCTGGGTGTGAAGGGCAAAGACATCCTCTACATGGGGGACCACATCTTTGGGGACATCCTCAAATCCAAGAAGCGGCAGGGCTGGCGCACCTTTCTGGTGGTGCCTGAGCTGGCCCGTGAGCTGCAGGTCTGGACGGAGAAGAGCGGTGAGCAGTGCTGCATTGGGGACACAGACTTTGCCGTGCAAGGGGAGGTGGCCTGGGGCCTCCTAAACCTGTCAATGGCAAAACTGCCTCAGTGGGCCATGCCCTGACCCTCTTTGTTGGTCGTGCTGGGCAGTGGGTGACGCTCCTGCACTGAGCTGACCCTGTTGCCCTTGCAGAGCTTTTTGAGGAGCTGCGGAGCCTGGATCTCTTCTTGGCTGAGCTGTACCAGTGAGTCGGTTGGGGTGGGAGACAGGCAGTGGTGGGAGCACCTGTGGGGAACCCTCCAAGTGAGCCCTTAGCTGGGTCTGTTCCATGCCAGGCATTTGGACAGTGGCAGTAGTGAGCGCCCGGACATCAGCTCCATCAAGCGTCGGATCCAGGTGACAGCCAGGGCACTGTCCCAGCTGACACACAGTTCAGCTCACTCCCCTGCCACAACTTCCTCCATGGGGGGGCCCCCCGGGGGGCGTTGGGTGCCCTGACTTGTCCTGCTGTGCCCACAGAAAGTCACACATGAGATGGACATGTGCTATGGGAAGATGGGCAGCCTCTTCCGCTGTGGCTCACGTCAGACACTCTTTGCCAACCAGCTGATGCGCTATGCAGACCTCTACGCTGCCTCCTTCATCAACTTCCTCTATTACCCCTTCAGCTACCTCTTCCGGGCACCCCCTGTCCTGGTATGCAGTCCCCAGCTCCTGCTGCTCACCCACTGTGCCTCAGTTTCCCTCCCTGCCTGAGGGAGGCATGGGGCTGATAGAGGCGGTGGGTGGGCGCCCAACTCCTGGGCTGGCTGGTGCCAGCCTCTCTCTGGGAGCCTTGTCCACCTCCCTGCAGATGGCCCATGAGTCAACGGTGGAGCACTCTCGCCTGGACTCAGGGGATGCGGTCACTGCCCTTCCTCCCTGGCTGGCCCAGCACAATGACCCTGTCCAGCAGGTGGGTGGCAGGGAACAGAGGGGCAGAAGGACACAGGCATCCTGCCACCGTGATGCCCTTGGGCTCCTGTGACCACTGAGCCCCTTCTGCACTGTCTCAGGTCCTCCAGGACTCAAGTGGGGAGGAAGAAGATGATGGAGAAGCCTGAGCACACCCCAGCTGCTGCCGTGCCAGGTGCCAGCCCCATGGGAGGGCATTCGGTGGCTCTGGACCACTTGCGCTGCCAGATCAAAGCCACTCATGGTCAGCTACCACCTCCATTGGCCACAGGATGGCTGGTGGCCCTGACCCATGGCCCCTGTCACACCTGGCCCTGGGCAGTTGGGACCTTCTCCTGACTGTGCCCAGAGCCAGGAGATGCCCCCCCCACCACAAACCTGGCAGCTCCTGTCCCTTTTATTCATATCTGCCCAGTGCCCCTTTAACTCATAGCTCTCCCAGCAGCTCAGTGCCAGCCTGGGGCCACCCAACACTTGCACGCCCCACTGCAGCAGTTGGGGTCCCAGCAGCTCCTGCCCATTCAGCCTCTGGGCTTAGCCCTGAGCACTGCAGTGCTGGGTGGAGGGGGTGGGGCTCTGGAGGTGACAGCTGCTCTGGGGGAACCCCGTGCACCTGCTGTTCCCCTCTTCTTTTTTCTACCCTTTTCTATTTATAAAAGATACTCAAAACTCCTGGCATCGTAGAGACATAAAATTGGCTGTTTTAAAGGAGAACTGCTTTGTCCCTGCACCTGAGAAGTGGCGACAAAGGACAGTTCCCCAAATCCTTGTGCAGCAGCTGGGACAAGCACAAACCCCTGGGCAGCCCCGAGCTGTCCCCACTTCTGCAGAGGGGGCCAGGCCAGCAGCACTCCCCAGAGTGGAGCCCGCCCCGTGCCAGAACTCTGGTACACTGCTCTGAGACTCCTTCCAGCATCCACGACTCAACAGAGATGCTGAGCCAAGGCTGGGGTTGGGTGCATTGTGAGCGAGAGAGGAGGCAAAAGAGCATGACAGGGACTGCTCCACTGCTTGCTGGGGCTGGGTGGATGACAGAGAGCTCCCCCACCTTCTGCAGCTGCCGTACAGCCACTGTTCACAGCAGCGAGCATCTGCCAAGCCCCTTGCCAGCCTCTTGCCTGGTACCTCGTGCAGGGACAGCAGCAGAGGAGGCCTGAGTGCACTTACAGGGCTCATCTGTCCCCAGACCCCAACCACATCCAGGAGTTGGGGGCCTGGCCTGCTGCACCCCAAGGTCCTCTGCAGCCCTTGGTGCTGCTGTCAGTCTTAAGGCCTGCACAGAAGCTGCTGGGGCACTGCAGGTCCCCCAGCCCCTCAGGTAGACCCAGTGCTACCACCTGTGCCTCCAGACACCAGGTGGGCTGCATATGCCTCTCAGTAGGGGACATACAAGTGCTGTCCAGGTAGGGCACAATGCAGCTCCAGAGCAAATCCCTCTGGACGCTGCTTCCAAACACTGGGAGGTGCCTGGAACATTGCAGTCCAACTCACACCATTCTGCAGCAGGAAAACTGGAGCGCATGTCATGGCAGAGGAGCTGAGGGCAGCCTTGGGGGCCACAATCCCAGGAGACACAGCTGGTGTCTCTACACCACTCACTAGCCCACACACATCTCTACCGCAAGTTTTAATATATTTAAACAACATTTAGATATTTGATACAGGCTTATTCTGTGCCATGCCCTCCCCTCTACATCTGAGGGGCAGCAAGAGGAGTCAGCAGAGGGTGTATGAGGCAGCATGGTGGGCAGGCAGCCTGCCCCTGTGGGGAACCCCTCAGGAGCTCTTGAGGGGATATGAACTCAAACCCTCCAGCTGTGTCACTTCTGGCAAAGCCATGTTCTTCCGGAAGAAGAAGCAAGTCTCCTCCTCAGCATCCAGGATTTCACTCAGGGATGACACCACAGGGTCATGGCCCTTCAGCATCTCAGGGTAGCAACTCCCAGCCCGCTCAATCCGTAGTGAGCGCCGCACAGGTGTCAGAAATTTCAATTCCGGGCCTTCCGGAATTGTCCTTCCTCTATGGAGAGGACAAGAGCCTTGGGTAAACCCTCTGGTGGAGCACTGGCATGGAGGGTGTGTGCTGCCAGGAGCAGGAGATTCAGCCTTACCTGGATGCAGATGTAACCTGTAACTTGACTGAGGGGGGAAGGGAGGTCAGGGGCCTCCCCACCAGGCCTGGAGTCCATGCTGTGGGTGGCCTCTCACCTGGACAAGGCATGGTAGGCTCCCAATGAATGGCTTCCTCGGCCTTTTCTCCTGGCAGGAGAGGAAAAGGGCAACAGAATTGCAGAGAGCAGCAACTGGGGAGGGATTACACCTCAGTAGCCTGGACAGGGGCCAGGGCGCCTGGCTGCAAGCACTTGCCAGGCCAGGACCCTCCCTAGCCCAGGCAGACTAACAGTGTCCCATTTTTGAGATCAGGATTCCAGACTTTGGTAACACTTGTCAAGAGGGACAGACTAAACTGTGTTGCTTCTCGGCTGGCAACAGCAGGGAGCCCCCATCTGCCCATGCTCCAGTCAGCCCCACAAAGCTCAGGTTACCTTCCAATTTTTGGATTGCATCCTTCAAAATATTGAGAGCAGTTTCCCTGAGCTCCTCGACTGGCTGCAGGAAAAGCAGAACATGGGTCAGGGCAGGTCTGGCATAGGAATGGAGACCAGAGTTACAGCTGAACAGGAGGAAAGGCTTTTGATGCATTGCAGCACCCTGTGCTGAGGACAGCAAGAAGAGGCTGCAGGATTCCCCTTTGCCCAGTGGGATCCATCAGCACCCAGCACAGCTGGCCAGGTGCCCACCCTGCATGGGCACATCCTGCAGCATGGAATGGGACTGGCAGTTCTAAAGGACTTAATCATCAGTGACTAATGCTGCTAAACTCCTTCCAAAACCTGGCCCTTGGATCTCGAGGAAGCCCTCTAGTGTGGAGGCAGGGAACACAGGGAGCTGGCGTGCCCCACTCACCTCAGCCCCAGTGCTGACTGCTTCTCTGTACAGCTGCAACACGTCAAAGGGGCCACTCTGGGCCAGCAGCTTTGCTTGGCAGATCCAGAATTTGGCAAATTTCTCTGGCTGGGGCACAAGGGACAGCACTGCCGAGAGTGCCTCTTCATGGACACCCTGCAAGGAAAAGAGTAAGGGCCTGAAGAAAGGTGTCCATGGCATGGACGAGTGTGTGCAGCAGGAAGCAGTCCATGCCTGGACCACAGCTCCTAACACTCTCCAGAAGGAGGGCCTCAAAAGTCTGGGTTTGGAAGTCTCCTACATAACCATGGCAGATAAAAAGCTGTCCTGCCTCTATCTTCCCCTTGGATAAAAGTGAGTCTAGTATTCCAGAAGGGTGTCAAGGGATGGACTCCAGTGCTGGCATTAATTGGGGCCAGTAAACCCTGGAGCACGCCAAGCAGTCAGCGTTCCCACCAACTGTTGCCCTCCAGAGTCATACCTCAAGCTGTGACACCCACCAGGGATCTACCTCGAGTTGGCTCAATCAGCCTGGGCTGCTGCTGCAGACTGCACTGCCAGGTTCCAGGACACCGGCAATGACACACGCAAGGCCCACACTGAGTTTGGCTGGGGTAGAATTAATTTCCTTCCAAGTAGTCAGTATGGCACCGTGCTTGAGATTTTTGCTAAATACAGTTAATAAGAGGTATTTTCATTATTGCTGAGCAGGATTTATACAGGACCAAAGCCTTTTCTACTTTCTGTACTGCCACATTGGCAAGGAGGCTGGGGATGTGTGTGAAGTTGAGGGGAGACACAGCCAGGAGAGGTGACTCCAAGAGACCAAAGAGATATTCCAGATTCTATACTCAGTATATAAAGTGGGAAGATATTTGGAGTGATACTGTTTGTCTTCCCAAGTCACCACTGTGTGTAATGGGGTCCTGCTCTCCTGGAGGTTACAGAACACCTGCCTGGCCATGGGAAGGAAGGAGTCGATGTTCTGCTTTGCTTGTGTGCACAGCTTTTGCTTTCCCAATTAAACTGTCTTTGCCTCAACCCATGAATTCTTTGTCTTCTACCCTTATGGTTTTCCCCCCAGTCCTGCTGGTGGAGGACTGTGTGAGCAGCTGCATTGGGGTTTGGCTGCTGGCTGAGTTTAAACCACAACAGTCCTTTTTAACAGGGTACCTCCCCATTCTCCTGGTCAGCACAGTGCACAACATGCCTTTGGCCTACCCATAGCTTTATGAGGACTTTTATTTTCCTATGTTTCCCCTCTGGCAACTGATCGCTTGCTCCCAACCCCTCTTAGCTACTGGAGGGACATGGCTCCCTCCCCTGGCATGCTCCTGGAGAGGAGAAGCTTGTTCAAGGAGCTCCTTTCCCATTCCCACCTCCTCAATGAGCTTCAGGCACTCAGTTAATATGTTGATCTTTGCTTGGCAGTGCTGCTCTGGATTCTCTTGCTTCTCTTTTGCTTTAAGCTTTCTGCAGGATGGCTTCACTGCCTGCTTCTGAAGCAGCACCATCGGCGGCCGCTTGTATTTCTTGCCTTTGGATGCCACCCACTCCTCCAGCTGTTTCCTGTCCAAGGACCAAGAGATCACAGTTACCACCCCAGAAGACAGTAGCTTGGCAAGAACTGGCTGTTTTTCCTTGGAATCTCCCTTCAGCCAACTTCAGCTGCTCAAAAAGTATCAGTATATCCATCTCAGAAACAGATCTGAGCTCTAGACTGGGCAAGGAAAACACTCTCAAGCATAAGTCTAGAGGCTAAAACAGGGGAGTGGCCGCACACTTTCCTTCTGCTTACTGAATTGGTGGGAGAGGAACCCAGGGTGTGGAGACTGACAGTTAGTCGGGGCGGGGGTGGGGGGGCGCAGTTTCTCAGACTTTAACTTGGACAGTGTTGTTGTGTACCCGTGGGAGGCTCAGAGTCGGGAGGAGGCAAGAACCATACACAATAGATGAGGAAAAACACAGCTGCTCAAGGGAGGCTGCTAATCACTTTGAACTGTTTTCAGCTGGGTGCTAGTAGCATGTAACCAATGTATGAGGGGTGTTAATTTAAAAGCCAATGAGCTATAACATGAGGGAGAAAGACCCCCACTATGTATTGAGTAGGACAGCATCAAGTGCAGAGCTCCAGGAAAACGTCTGCTTGCAGCACTTTCATTGAGCACATCTGGAAACCCAGTGAAGGTAAGAATTGCTTCAAGTCCAAGAGCTTGCACCAGTTACCCCTGTGATGCAAAAGAAACCTTGCACAACAGAAGAGGCCCTTGGCCTTCCTGAAATTTGATTGTCTCAACAAACAATTACACCAGGGTGCCATCCAACATCATTCCCAATCCCCTCTTTTTCAGGGCATCAACCTCCCACCAAGCTTTTGCTGATAAAAGACTTTGGACTCCTTTTTCAGCAGAATGGTGCTGGCTCACCCAGTCAAACCCTTTAAACTCTGCTGTTTCCTGGAGGCAGGACTCAGAGGGCCAGAGGTGCCACTTACTTACGATCTGCAGCTGATGGGATCCTTGGAATGCGCCTAGCCTGCATGCCACTTGCCTTCGGCAGCTCTGGTTTAAGCTGATCTCTCCTGCTTCTCAAATCATCCTCAAGTACATGAGTTTTGGAGTTGTGTATGCTGCAAGACTGTTTTGGGGGGCCTGTCCCTTGGGATGCTGCTGTGTGTCCAGGAGGCACCACCTTCACGTCCTTCCTGTGCAGGCCCTCTTTAACTGTGGGTCTTGGCCATGGCAAAGTGACACCTGGGTTCTGGCTGGACTTCAGGTGTGTGGTCCCCTGGGGCTTGCCCAGGGTGGGAGGCTTGGTGGGAAATCTCACTGGGGGAGGTCGGCTGTGGTGCTCAAGACTTCCTCCTGGAGCTGTGACAAGTGGCTTTGCTACAGGCTGCCTCACTGTTGTAGTTTTTCCCTGGTTTGTCCCTGGGTTTTTATGTAGCAAATTAGCAGAAGCAGGAAGGAACTGAGAGGGCTGCAATGGCTGAGTTCTGATACTTGTATTTTGGGATAAGCTTTTTGTCTCTGGCATGGTTTTCCTGAATTTATCCAGAACTGGCTCTTCCTTAGCCTGACAGTTACTAATTCTGTCTTTTGGACCCAGAACAGGCCTTGATGTTACAGCTGAGCTTTGCCTGTGGGCCAAGACTCTCTTCCTCCCGAGACTGTTTGCATCAGATTGGAAAGTTGTGATCAGCTCCGGGGGTGTGGAGGCTCCTGGGTTGAGGTTTTCCTTGTGGCAGACCAGCCTGTCCTTCGGCCCCTCATTCAGAGAGCAAGGTGCTCCAGGAGGAGAGTGATCACTTCCCACATGAGGTGCTGCTGCAGTGACAGTCTCCCATGCAGACTTCTGGTTCCTTTCTGGATTTAGGTGACCAGAGCTTGAAGGTGGGAGCCTGCCTCTGGTCTGTGCAGAAGCAGGAAGCTTCTCATTGCTCCTTGGCTGCACTGGACACACCCCTGCTGCTCTCTGGGATGTGTTTGAAGGCTTCTGCTGAGCAGCGTGGCCAGTGTGCCGTGTAGATTTGGCACCAAGCTTGCCATCCCCTTGAGCACCCTCCATCACATTCCCAAGAACATTCTTCTTGTTCCTGTCAGCCTGGAAAGACAAAGCAGTCCTCAGCTCCAAGGACTGGGAAGTTCTGATCAGCTCTAGGGTTGAGGTTTTCACTGTGTCCATCTTAGAACTAGCCAGCTAATTGATTCTCTCATACCTGAAGGAAGCTGTCACGTTCCTTGTAGGGAAAAAATCACTTTTCAACCCACAACATATCCTTACCTTTCCCCCTTCGCCACTCCTCTAGGCTCCACAGAGATAATTTTTGGGTCTGTTTTGGTTTTAGATTTTAGCTTGCTTTTTCTATATGTGCTTTAACTACCCACTAAGTAGTAGAGTGAACCTTGACAATGAACTTTGTCATGCTTTCACTTTTATATTAAACCTTTGCCTGTGATTCTTTAAGCAACCATAAAACACTCTGCTCTGCCCAGACTCACTCAAAGCATGAAAGACTCAAAAACTTCCTACTTACATGCTTGAGTTTAGAAACTGCTTCTAAGGGTAGATTTAGGTGATTATTCCAGTCCTTTAAAAAGGGCCTGTAAAAGTCAAAAAAGTTATCAGGTTATTTATCAGCCATAAGAAAAGCAGAAACGATTAAATATCTAACCCACTGCTGGTTGTCTCAGACACAGCTTAGGAGTAGCTTTCAGAAATCAAAAACCTGTCAAGGAATACTACCACATACTATTAATTATTTTTCTTTTGTGTGGCAACAGAAAAGCTACACAAACCATTAACATCCAATGTTGTTGCAAAACTTCCATGGACAACAAAACTAACCAAAATAATTCCTGCAGGTGGTGGTCTGGCAGGTAGGGGGTTTGGAGGCTCCCAAATTGCCCAGTGTGTCACAGACAGCTGAGGTCATGCTGCTGCCGCACTGCAGGTCATACTGGTGCTTTGGAGAGTCCTGACCAGGGTTCACTGCAGTGTGGCTGATCCACAAGCCCTGCAGCTGTCCAGGCACTGGCAGCTAAGCAGAAAGGTGGGACAGCAGGCCACTGGCAGCTCCCACAGTTCTGTCCTCCCTGCCTCCTCTGCACAGAACTGGAGCCCAATGACAGCAGCCAGCTGTGGAGTTCCCCCATCTCTCTGCTCCAGGGTAGCAGCTCAGCTCTCTGGGAAGATTAATGCCTGCGCCAGCATTTTTCTGCAAGAAAGAGCCTAGAGAGTGAGTGGACCATCCTCTGTTCTGCCCAAGTGCTGCACTATGCCAAAAAGAAAGGTCATGAATCTTCTCTTTTTTCTATTACATTAGTGGTGTTTCCCAGAGCCTGGTGACAGGGACTGGTTTGCTCTTTGTGCCCTCTGATCCTGCTTCTTCTCTTCGTATTTTCCTGCCCAATGCACTGAAAATGCTCCTTCCTGATACCAACATATTCCAAAGGCCACCAAAAGCTGCCATTAAAAACCAGTGGTGAGACTCTGGTCACCCCTTCCTCAAGATCTGGTTCCAAATCTGAGTTTTTAGCAGCAAGGCTTGTTCTGCCAGAGCCAGGAGCTGAGATGAGAAAGTTTCACAGAAACTAATAAAATATGCAGAAGACACACCATCAGCCATTGGGTATAGAAAGGCAGTTAGGAAATCAAGCAGAAAGTACTGCAGAGTTGATAAGTGAGGTGAACATCTTGACCTTAGTGGGCAGGAAGCCCTGGGAACAGCAAGCAAGAATTTGAAGAATAAAGTCGGAGGAATGTCATGTATTACCTTGGGCCTTGTCTAAAGGAAAACATGCTAGATAGCAGTTAAGCAACATTGCTAGAAAACATAGATATCACAACTTTCTCTAACAGTATGTAAATCATGCTGTAGAAACAATAAATCGACTTTACTTTGCCTGCACCAAGCTGAGTCCTGTCTCTCAATCACCTTCAATTGGGAAACTCCAGCACTCAAACCATCCCTTTGCTCCTGCTGCCAGGGTGCTGTAGGGGCAGAGCCTGGACAGCAAGGCCCTGGCAGGAACTGATTCTTTTTGTACACAGGCCAGAGAGCGTAGACACTGGCCACTACCTCAGACCTTTACATATCATCTCATCCAAGCCAAACATCCTCCTAACTTACTTTGCACTTGGGCATTTCAGCCTTTCCTTGGCTGCTTGGCAGTTCTGCAGCTGGCTCTTCTGTTGCCCTGCAGAGAGACGACAGGAAATGCAGTGCACACAGCATGGTCTCAGTACTCAAAGAATGAGTATCCACGACAATGGATTTCTGTTACTCTCACACATTACATTGCACATCCCCTGAGCTCCCTGCCTGGGAAGCCTGGCAATTTCTGGCTGTTCCCAGAAATTCCTGTGCACATATTGCCCAGAGGCTCATTGGCATTTAAGCTTCCCGACCCTGACAGCGTGATGCTGCTCAACACCTCAACTGTGCAGGGCTCAGTTTGCTGAAGGAAAGGGGAGATGCTGCCCGTGATTCCATTTCAGCTGTGTATCCAGCAGGCCTGCACCCACTATCAGCTAAGGCCTCTTCTAACACAAGTAACAGGGAAAAGCAAGGAATGTCTCAACAGGAGGACAGAGGATAGTTCTGACAGCCCAGTTTGCCTGCGGCACCAGGGCATCTCACAGCCAGAGACCAGCATCACCCCATCCCCAGGGCCCCCGTCCCTAACACTTCCCAGTCTCACCCGATTACCCACATCTCGCCCTGGGCTTTAGGGACATGTCAAGTCCCCTCTGCTCTCCAAGGGCACCCTGACACCCTCCCGTAGGCCCGTCTTTGCCCGCCTCCGGTCCAGCACTCCCACAGAACTCGCTGCCTCCCCGCAGGGTACCCGCCCCAGAGAGTCCCCAGGTCGCAGCCCTTCCGCATCGCAGGGCCTCACAGCTCCGTTCTCCCCCGCCCCCACAGGACCCCTGGGCCACCCGCACCCCCCGTAGCGGGACCCCTCAGACCCAGCTCCGAGGCTCCCAGCCCCTCACCGGCCGCTCCCGCTCTCTCCATCCCGGACGCTGCCGCAGAACGACCACCGGCACACCCAACAACCGCCGCGCCGTCCTTATTGGCGACAGCCTTCTTCAAACCGACCAATGGGAAGAGCCAAGCGCCGGCCTTGGCTCCGTTATTGGCTGAGGAGGGTAGGGGGCGGTGGCAATGCGTTCGCCCCGGCGGCCGCAGCCCCTGGGGCGGCGCGGGAAGGGTTTCGCGCAGTGGTACGCGGTGCCACGCCGTGACCAGCTATGTCGTGACACACTGTGCCAGCCCGCAACGTGCCACGGCACGCAATGTCATGCCATGCCATGCCATGCCATGCAGTGCCACATAATGCCATACTACGCCATGCAATGCCTTGCAATACCCCGCAACACCACACTATGCTGCACCATGCTGTGCCACGTGTTAAGGCATGGTGTGGTGTGAAATTGGGTGACATGGTCGACCACATTATACTATGTGATATCATGCCACACCCTGTAATGCCACGCCACGCCACTGATTGTCCTGCCGCACTGTGGCCCACCATGCCATGTGCTGGCCGCAGCTGGGGCAGAGGTGACAGTTCCAGGCAGCTGTCCGGGCTGCCGGGGATCCACCGTGGGATGCCCACCGCAGTCATCTCCCAGCTGTGGTGTGGGCATGGAGACAGAGTGGTGGAGGGTCCTGCATGGGTCAGGGTGGTCCCTGGGCTGTGGGGTGTGTGTGCTGTTTTCACCCAAAAAGCAGTCAAAGCTGAAGGATTTTCCCATCTATAACCCCATCCCCCATGAGCAATGGGCTGAGCAATGCTGTCCTAGAAAACTTTATTTCTACCTCCATCCACATACAAGTTAAAAGCAATAATAAATAAGGGGGCACAATAAATAAGTACCAAAGCAATGGGCAGACGCAATAAATAAATAAACACAGGTTGGGGTGGCTCAAGCCCACAGGGCCCAGAGCTGCTATTTCACATGAAATAGATGGGGAGGGGTGTTGTGTCCCAGGGGGTTGTACTTAGTACATACAGCCTGAAAACCGGTGACTGCCGGTTGGGTTGATGCAGGGTCCTCAGCGCCCGCTCAGCTCATAGGTAGCAATGTTCACCTGGTCCGGGGTGTTCGTGATGCCGACAGGCTGGCGGGGCTGCAGGGATGTGCAAATGAACCAGCCGGGGAAGGCAGCTGACTCAAAGCGGGTGGTCCCCTCAGCTGGGCTGTCCAGGCGGTAGAAGATGAAGCGGGTCAGCTCCACACTCTCAATGTCCCTCCTGATGTCAGCTTCCTATAGCCAGGGAGATGAAACGGGGGTCAAGGTGGAATGGAGCCCCCAGCCCCACAGAGGACAGACTGGTGGGACTCCCTGCTCACCTCCAGCTGCAGCACAGGCTTGGTGCCACTCATCACACATGACATGTAGAGCTGGTAGCCCTTGATACCCAACGCCACTGGCACCCTTCCAGACCCTGGACTGCCCTGTGATGACCGAGGACGGTACAGAGCGATGTTGAGTTTCACTGCAGAGAGAAGAGACAGGTAAATGGGTGGTCCTGGGGTTGTGGGGTGGCTCCTGGGTGGTCTTGGGTTTGGGGACAGGGATATTGGGATAGGACCATATGCTCTCACCTTTCCGTCCAGCAGAGGGTCCCTGCAGGTGCAGGGCCACCAGCTGGGTGGGTGACTCCAGTACAAAGCACTTGTGGTCAATGTCCAGGATGTCAAAGGACTGAGAGCGAGTGTAGCGGAAAACGGGTGCCCCGGTATAACTGCTCTTGGTGCACTGGAAGGAGATGGGCTCTGTGGGGAGCGAGACAGTCAGGGGAATGCTGATGCACCCAGGTCCAAGAGTATCCCCCAGGAATATCCTCTGGCTGGGGTGACACCCCTGACATCACCCTCATACCGAAAATATCATCCAAGAAGCTGCCAAGGTCACTATCGGCAAAGTCCTTGTGCGATGGCTGCTTTAGGAGCTTGGTCACAGCAACCACCAGGATGGCAGCCTGGCGAAAGGTCCTGGGAAGGTGTCCTTTTGTCACTGTCACCTGGATGTCCACCCCAGGCGATGTCACCTCCCAGTCCAGTCGTGGCCTCTGGGGTAGAAAGGGGATGGAGGGTGAGAGCCTGGCTTCCATACCACACGGACCCCACCACTTCCACCACTCCAGCGTTACCTTCTGCGGGCAAAAGCAGTTGTGGCCATACAACGTCTCCTCGTTCAGGCTGAAAGGTAAAGGGAAATGTTGAAGTCAGGGTCAGGAATGCAGCATCACATCCCCAAAGTCCTCTCCAGCATGTTTATTCTTACCTGCTGCTCTCCAGTGTGTCCAAATCAGGGACGAATGCCATTGCCACCACTGACAGCAGAGTCCTGGGCAGAGACTTCACAGTACCTGCAAACTTCTGAGGCACTTGGCTGCCTGC
The DNA here is from genome assembly GCA_013390045.1 of Picathartes gymnocephalus. Classification (NCBI taxonomy): domain Eukaryota; kingdom Metazoa; phylum Chordata; class Aves; order Passeriformes; family Picathartidae; genus Picathartes; species Picathartes gymnocephalus. The sequence continues at coordinate 63,338 of WEKY01063494.1, forward strand.
TCCTGCCTGTCCTGCCTGCAGTGTTCCTTGGCTGCTCTCTGAGCCCGGTTTCAGTGTGGCTGGTTTTCAAGAGCCTCTAGAAGGAAGCGCCGTCACAGTGGGATTTCCAGGTTTCGCAATGCCTGGTTTTACCCAGTTACTCTGTTGAGACTGGAGGGCTGGGGGGGTTGGTTGCCCCAAACAGTGCACTGGGGAGGTGGAGTATGGAGCAGAGCAGGGGATGCTCCAGAGCTGGGGCACGGGGCAGAGCAGAAGCATGCTCCAGGGCTGGTGTGTGGGGCAGAGAGCAGAGGGAATGTTTGGCATTGATGTGTGGGGCCTGTGACCATGTTGTCCTAGGCTGACTATATGATGCTTTTATCCCCATTAGTCTGTTTAGCCCAGAAATAAGTTTTCACCTTTAAGTAAAGAGGGTAGAAAGAAAAGTAAGCAGTGGAACATCTGAGACAATTATTTTCAAAATATAGAGATAACACCTTCAGCATTCCTTATCCTGGACTCTGTGTTGTCTACACAGATGGCAGAGAGCTCTCTTTTGTGGTTTTTTTTTGGTTTTTTTTTGTTTGTTTTTGTTTTTTTTTTTTGTTTTTTTTTTTTTGCTTTTTGGTTGGTTTTTATTTTTAATTAGCTCAGGCCAAAAGTTTTTTAGGACTGTTCTGCTATTGTTCGATCCAGGGACACCAGGACCATCACCTGGGGGGGCCCCCCCCAAGCTGCACTGAAGCTGGGACGCCAGGCCCAAGCCTCAGAGAGAGAGAGAGAGAAACTTGGGCCTTAGAGAGACTGAGACTGGGAGAAAAACCAAGGACACACCCACGGAATAGACTTTTCTGAATTTGCCATCTCTTCAGAATGGCGAGAGGTTTTATTGTGTAGTATTATTCATTCCTCATGCTTGTGAGTGTTTTGTTTGTTAAATAAATAGTTTTTCCAGTTTTCTCCAAGGAAATCTATTTCCCGAACCAGTTGAAGAGGGGGGTAGCTTGGATCTGCTTTTCTGGAGGGACCCCTTCAGAGGTTTCTTCCCAGATTTACCCTAAACCAGGACAAATAAATTATGACACATGTGCCAGCCCACCATTTGATTGACCCAGCAGGGAGTTGGACTCATCCAACACCAGCTCTGACCCCAGTCCCAATCCCAGCCCCAGCCCGGCTGTGATGACACCCACCCTTGTCAGGGCCGGGATTGTGGCTGTCCCGGAAGTGGCCAATGGTGCAAGCGCTGCCACTCCACCATTTCCCCATGGCTTCCTCCTACACTACCCAGACCCCTGGTGGCATGGCCAGCTGTGACCCCTCTGTCACCCCTCTCGTCCTCACTGCCCCAACACCAGTGGGTGCAGGACCCTGCTGTCCCCTCAGTTTCTTGTGCCCACTCGTGCCACCCTGGGGACATGGCCTTCAGAGACATGGCCTTTAGGGACACTCTTCATCCTCAGGTCCATCCGGTGTGCTAGAGATTGCACCATGCTGGGAGGGCCGGGGATGTGCGTGGCCGGGCTTGCGTGGACTGGGGCTGTTGGGGTGTTTTCCTGGCACTGGTTTCACTTCCTGAAAGTGCCATCCAGCCCTGCACAGCTCCTGTGGCCGAGACTGGCACCACCATGACTCACTGTCAGGAAATTGCCAGAAACCCAGAGCTCCCTGAGCACGTTCTGTGCCCTGTTCAGCATCCGCTGGCTGTCACACATTCTGGGATATCCCCAAAGGCCTGATGCTCCCCAGGGCAAGTGGTCCTCCATGACACAGTTCCCAGGCCATGGCAGAGGTCCCCAGGCCACGGTTGGGCTCCTAAAGTCATGGTGAGGGTCACCAAGCCATGAGGGCTGTGGGCCATGGACCACAGTGGGCGTCTCCACGCCGTGGTGAGAGTTCTCTGGCCATGGCGGGGCTCCCCACACTGTAGAAGGCCCCAAGCCTCACCAGTGCCTTGCCCCGCCCCGCCGTTTCACGCCGGGCGGCGCAGCCGCATTGAACTGGGTGGAAGGGCGTGGCAAAAGGGGTGGGGCGACGCGACGCCGTGACGCAGGGGCGGGGCGGAGCGGGGCCGGTGGTTGGGGCCGCTGTCAGAGCCAGGGCCACGAGCGGGGTGTACGGACGCGCCGGTGGGTTCTGCGGCAGGGCCGGACGGTGGGGCCGGACCCAGTCGTGCCGGAGGGCCGGGACCGGGGGCCGGGGCCAGAGCGGGGCGGGGGTCGCGCCGGGGGCAGCGCTGGGCCGGGGGTCCGCGGTCGCGCCCCGGTGTCCTTGGCGCCGCCCGGGCGCCTGGGGGGAGGGCGGGACTGTGTTGAGATGGGCAGTTCTGCGGCCAATGGGAAGGCTTAGCTGGTGGCTTCGGTCCTATAGACAGCGAGAGGCGCCAAGCCCGGGCGGCGGCGACGGGCGGCGATTGGCGGGCGCGGGGCGGGGGCGGGCCTGGCGCGCTCTCTGGGCCGGGGCGGGGGTCTCACTACCCCTTCCAGCGCCCCTCGGCACGCGGGGGTACCGCGCGCCTCACGGGCCCTCCCACGGGGCCGCTTCGTTCCATTTGCCCGGTCGGGGAATGCCGTCTGAGCCCACGGCGCTTCCCGAAGATGTCTGGTGGGCCGGGGTCGGCGGTGTAGTGGCCACAGAGGGTCTGCCCCGGCCCCTGCCCGCCCTGAGGCCCACGCCTGCCGCGGGCCCGAAGGTGCCCGGTGCTGGATCAGCTGTGGCTGCACCCGATGGTTCTGGCTCCGCAGCTTCCTGGAAAGTGGAATTTGTGCTGTTTTTAACCTAGAAAGTATTCGTAAGTCCCAAGTCATTACCAAGTGCCTGCCGTCTAGGCTGGTGTCCCTGTCCCGGCTGTGGGTGGGTCACATTTAGCACTTTAATCTGCTTATTGGTGCGCTCTGGGCCGTCATGTGTTGTGGGTATTCCTGAGGTTTGACCTTTTGGTGAGGTTTGGGCTGTGACTGGCTGCCCCTCTGCACTCTCCTCAGTCGTCACTCCCAGCGTGACCTTTGCATTCCTGTGTGACCCTGATATCCCTTATCTCAGACTTGGTTTCCCACGTCCTTGCTTCTGGTTCTCTGTTTTGATCCAACTTGCAATCATCCCAGCTCCAAGCTTGCCTTGTCTCTGTCCAGGCTCCTAGCTAACCCTTCCTGCAAGAGAGCCTCAAAGAGCAGCTAGTTCTGCTCACTTTGGGTCAAACTCTGGCATTAACCTCACTGTTTTCCAGAGAGGGCACTGGATGCTGCTGAGTGACAGCACTGAAACTGGAGATGATGCTGCTGCTTCTGTCCTAAAGCTTTTTCCCTGCCTGTGCTCTGGCACCTGATTCAATTGGCTTTCTGAAATATCATGGAATCATGGAATGCTTTGACTGGGGAAGGACCTTAAAGATCATCCCATTCCGCTCCCTACCGTGGGCAGGGACACCTTACACTAGCCCAGGTTACTCCAAGCCCCATCCAGCCTGGCCTTGGACACTTTCAGGGATCCAGGGGCAGCCACAGCTTCTCTGGGCAACCTGTGCCAGTGCCTCACCACCTGCACAGGGAAGAATTTCCTGCTAATATCCCATCCAACCTTGCCCTCTAGCAGTGGGAAGCCAATCTCCTTTGTCCTGTCATTCCAGGCCCTTATAAAGTCCTTCCTCAGCTCTCTTGGAGCCCCTTTAGNGCACAGGGAAGAATTTCCTGCTAATATCCCATCCAACCTTGCCCTCTAGCAGTGGGAAGCCAATCTCCTTTGTCCTGTCATTCCAGGCCCTTGTATAAAGTCCTTCCTCAGCTCTCTTGGAGCCCCTTTAGGGACTGGGAAGGTCTCTGAGGTCTCCCTGGAGCCTTCTCTTCTCTAGGCTGAACATCCTTGACTTTCTCAGCCTTTCAGAAAAATAAGTCTGTGTATTTTGCTGTGTAGATATGAAGAGGGTGAACTGGGAGAATCCCTAGTGCTGTAGCACTCATAGTCCTGCACCTACTGGCCTTCCTTGCCAGGTGTGATTGTGGGCAGGGTGGAAATGACAACTCTTTTCTATGGGTAAATCTGTCAAACACTTTGTCTGAATTCAGGTGATTCTGGGTCTTCCTCAGGCGCTTTGAACCGAAACCTTATGGTTTGCGATGGGAAGTGTAGCCTCTGTCGTGCCAGGCAGCCAGAACTACAGAATCACAGAATACGCTCAGCTGGAAAGGACCCACAAGGATGATCAAGTCCAGCTCCTGGCCCTGCACAGGACCATCCCCAAGAGTCACACCCTGTGCTTGAGAGCATTGTCCAAACGCTTCTTGAACTCTGTCAGGCTTAGTGCTTTGACCACTTCCCTAGGGAGTCTGTTCCAGTGCCCAAACACCCTCTGGGTGAAGAACCTTTTTCTAATGTCTAACCTAAACCTCCCCTGACACAACCCTTGGTCCTGTTACTGGTCAGTACAGAGGAGAGATCAGTGTCTGAACTAGATTCAGCAAGACAAACCTGGAAGGCTGGCTAGCACAATGCTGGCCATGAAGGTGTATTGTTTCTTCTAGTCCCTTGTGAAATTTCATTTTAATCTGGCGAACACATGATAACTGCTTTGACATTGGGCTCCTGCTCGTTAAACTGGTCTGGGATATGGAAGCCAGCCAGCTGGGTCACCTCTAGCCAGCTGGGTCCTGCCTCTTGCGGGAAGAGCTGGGTGGAAAGGGCAGCTCCAATAAGAGTTCCTCCAAGTGCCTGCCTTGGGCTGTGGGTGTTGTTTGGATGTGTGTAAAACTCCATGGGTGACCCTGTGGCCAACCCCCTGGCTAACCCCAGGCCTTCCAGTACATGCCCAACTGAAAGGCACAAGGTGGGACCTCTCAAAGGTCCTACACCGGCTCGGGGTTACTTTTCTGGCTTCTCTGAGCAGGGGAGAGCCCCTCTCTAGGTCTTTCATCTGCATTGACATTCTTGGGTCTGGGCTTTTGAGGAGAAGCAGTCTGTCCTGGAGCGCACTTCTCAAGTGCTTTGCACTACTTTACCCAGACTTTGCAAGCAATTTTCCCTGTAGATGGTTGGTGAACGTCACAACAAACCTTTTTTTTCTTCTTGCAAGAAGAAAACCTCGGCCAAGCAGAGTGGTCACAGAAATTGAAACCCAGGCATACCTGGGAGGGAGAGTGATGGAAGAAGCTGAAATCAAGAGATGTGCGTGGCTTTTGCGTGCAGTGGCTCATTCAAGGCTGGTGTTGGGTACCCACCAAGCAAATTTGCTTCGCACTGTCGTGACAGGGGAGATGATGATGCCGTGCTTCCAGGGATGGGAGAGGCAGACCTGGCCATGCCAAGTGTATTGAGCGAAAACTGCGTTTCCAAGCCATCGGGGACCTGGCGGTGGGACAGGGTGGATGGATTAATCCAAATTAAAAACTGATCCTAAGCTCAGTTCTCCGTGCTTGGGGGAGGGGGTGGTCTCTCTTCAGTGCTCTCCTGCAGTCATTTGTAACCCACTTTTCTGTTCTCCCTCAACAGGAACTTGTGTGAGGCAACAGGACGAAAATGCTTAACTTAAGGACTTGTGCAGCAAAGCTGAGGCCGTTGACGGCCTCACAGACTGTAAAGACAGTTTCCCAACACAGACTGGCAGCACCCAGGACGTTCCAACAGCTCAGGTGCTACAGTGCACCAGTGGCTGCCGAACCATTTCTGAGCGGGACTAGTTCAAACTATGTGGAGGAAATGTATTATGCTTGGCTGGAAAATCCCAAAAGTGTCCATAAGGTAAGGATCAACCTTGCCAGGATGTCACCTTCACTTCTCTGTGTGTCTGAGCAGTGGATGCAGGTAAGTGCCACCTCTTGAGGAGGAGTGAATTCATCTGTAGGGGCTGGATGTTTGTGGACGGTTCTTCTGCCTCACTCTGCCCAAAAGAAACAGCAGTGATTCCTTGAGCAAGAGCCAAGAGGAACTTCTTCTGTTCAAGAGAGAACACCGTGGGCTTGGGACACAGGCAGCATCCTGCATCACAAGCGGATACAAGGAATGGCTTCTGGGAATCTACCTGTAGCAAGCTCCCAATGCTGTATTTTTTCCATCTCTGGTGACTCATCAAGAGTGTTTATTCTGCAGTGGAGGATTCAGAAAAGGGGCAAGGAGGGTATTCTCCACACTGTGACTGGTTTCCTTTTTGTTTCAGGCATGGGTGGTGTTCTGTGTTGGGGCAGATGTAGCTAAACTTGGCTTTGAGCTTGCGTGTGCAAAGCCAGACTGCTGATCTACAGATGAGGAGGGGGACTGGGTCTGGTGGCCAGAGGAATTCCCACCAGCTGCCCCTGAACTTAAAACTGGGAAAACAATCCAGCTGTGGGCAGTATGTGCAGAGGTCTGTCCTGATCTGGATCCCTGAAGCTCTTCCAGCAGGGCTGAGCCCAGCAGGTGTCTTTTGTGTGGACTCCACCTTGTTCCAGTGACCTGTTTACCAAGGTTCCTTCCCAGCTCCTCTCTGCACTTCTTTGTCCTCTCTGCACTTTTCCATGGGTCCCCTGTTACTGCTGGGATGCTGAGCTGCTGTGCTCAGACTGGGCTCGTGGCCATCTCTGATTGTGTTGGCTCACAGTCTTCATCAGCCTTTGTGCCCTCCCAGGGGAGGAAAGTGCCACTCCAGTTCTTGATAAGCGTTGGCCTCCATCCTGCCAAACGGAAGGTCAGGAACTAGGATGGAACTCTTGGAAGGAGTCAGGCTGTCACGGGGACCTGGCTAAGGTTTTTCTCTCCCTGTGTAGCGCAGAGACCAGCTGCTCCTTGCTGTGCTGCATCCTACTAGGGAGGGACATGTTCAGCTGGGAAGAGCTGGGGTGTCTTTGTCTTTGCTGTTGTCACCAAAAACCTCTGAGGGTTCCAGCTGGTGCAGTGGTCCCAGATGAGCAAACTGCATCCAATTCCTCCATGTAGACGCCAGGGATTTAAACTACAGAGCAAGTTTTAGTGCTTGCTTAAAATAGGGAAGGTAAAAAATAGGTTGTTTTAGGGCATTTTCTGAATGGAATCCTTTAGCTGAACTCCGATTTCCAAGTTCAGTGAGCAGAGTGGGAGAAAGAGGAGGCAAGGGCATGGGGGATGTATGCCAGTGGGCTGCCACAGACTCCATGCTGCTTGCTCCTGGGACTGCATCCCCTGGAAGTGGAGACACCATCCTCCTGCCCCCCAGTTTGACCAGCTTGGGTGCTTGGCACAGCCCACACTGTCTCTCCATACCCTAAGCAACATCATGGGTGCTTCAGGGAAGGTGGCCAAACAGCTGTGACTGCAGGTGGGTGGTACCTGCATACATCTGGGGTAGGTTCAACCTCCTTAAGCAGGAGCCCTGGAGTTTGGGCTGAACCGGGGAACAGGGACACAGCTCTCCCCATGAATCTGTACATGAAACAACCCTTAACACAGACTCCTTAACTTGCCAGTGTTTGGGATTTTAAATAGAAAGGGGTTTGATGATCCCATCACACCTCAGAAAACTGAAGGTCCTTCTCTAGGGTTGATAAGGTTCACAGACCATGCCAAGCAGGGTTGGTGCTTCTGAAGCCCGTGGCAGGGGAAGGAGCAGGAAGCAGGCATAGCTGGCTATGGAAGCTGTGTGTCCCTTATGCACGTCCCAGCCTGAAGCACCCTCAATGCCTGCAGTGGATGGAAAACATCACCCCTCTCCCCTTGCTGTGCATGCCTGACCTCCAAGCTGGGAAATGGGGGCATGACAGTATGAGCCCACACCCTTCTTCAGGAGCTGAATCAGGTAGAAGGTGCTGGTTTAGCTTAGTGAGCTGGTTTGGCACTCTTCCCAATAGAGGACCCTGCCCTGAACTCTGCTCACAGAACTGAACTCGGGATCCCTCTAAAGCCTGAACTGTCCTGGTGTGTGGCAGGCAGCTGGCTCACCGATCCTGCTTTGCCAGTGCATGGAGGAGTACTGGGAAACCACTCCAGGCTAACGCTTTGTGTTATGGCTGTGGGACTGTATAAAAATGCCCTGAATCTGAGCTCTCTTTTACCCAAAATGTGTATCTATGTATCTTGTATCCTGTATGCGTCTATACAGGGTATAAAAGCAAGTGGAGTGCTCACAGAGCTGCCACGGGCACAGAGAAGTCAGAGGGGAATAACCCCATGAATTCATTACTGCTACCTTTGGCAAGTGCTGGATTAAGGCGAAGTTCTCCTTCCCATGATAAAGCAGCATAACTCTGATGGGGCTGTTCAGCCTCTCCCATGGGAGATGTGAGCTCCAGAGGCACCTTTGTGCTCCCCAGAAACCCATGGGATAGCCTTTGGATTCTCGTGAATTTGAAACCACATCAGCAGGTTGAAAGGTGATGTTTTTATGACACTTATCAGGGCCCTGACCTGCCCCGTGCCATCTGGACATCATTCCGTGGAGCAATAAAGCACTCAGTGAAAGTGCCCAAGCTGACCCAGCCGGTGCCACACCTTGTTTGCAGAGTTTAAAGTGAACTTTTTCTTCCAAAACAGAAGCAAATTGCAACTGCAAGAGGTATGAGTGGCAGAAGGGAGGAGGTTATGAAGGCAACAGCCCTGGCTCTGTCCCTGTCCTCAGTACCCTCCCAGGTTGGCAAGTGCTCCTTTCTCTTGCCTGTCTTTATTTACCAGTACATGAAACAATCTTAAACCACGGAGCAAAGTAACCAGCCAGGTTCCTCTCCATCCCAAGGGCACAGAGTCCATCCCTGGGTGCTTGTCCCTCTGTTTGCAGGAGCTGATGGCTTTGGGGGTACCCAGAAGCTCTGTGAGCCTGGGGAAGGGAAGAGCAGGAATGGAACAAAAAGCAGCTCTCCCTCTTTTCACACTGAAATTTCCTTTAGCAGTCAGAACCGAGTTGAGTGTTTTCTGTCTTCCCTTTTGTTTTTCCCCTTGGGGGAGTGATTGTTTATCAGTTACAGTGTCAAAATGTTTCAGATTTTATTTAGGTTCCTTTATCGTGACCTGTTTCTAAATTCATTCACCTTGTGCAGTCATGTGATGGGGTGATAGAGTGTTTGGGTAAATTGGGGCTGGAAATACCTTGCTGGGGCATGTGATGGGTGCTGCAACTGGAAGAGCTCTAGAGGGAATAGCTGAGCTGGGGCGACTCCAGCAAAGGACAGGTTTTCAGTCCTCTCCACCCTGCTTCCAGGGGACAAAAACTGTTTTCTGTCCCAAACAACCCCTGCTTTGAGGGTGCTTTTCTACTTGATTTAAACTCTGGGGATGGCTGGGCTTTGCCCATCTCTGATCGCCAAGGCTGTATTTTGGTGCTCTCCAAGGTGCAGAATGCCAAACTCCCAGAAGGTGGAGAGACCCTTGGGCTGAAACCAGCATACAAATCCCACGGGATTTGTTTGCTCTAGCTAGCTTCCTGGGTCTGCTGTTCTGCTGTGTCCTCATCCTTTGCCATCATTTGGTGGCACATGAGACAAGGCACGACTGTGATGGGAGGATGTGGATTGGATTTTGTTTGGCCAGGCTCTCTCTTTCCCCAAATCTGTTGGTATTTCTACAAGGAGACAGGTTTACTTGGGTTTGGCCTGGGACGCTTCCAGATTTTTCAGAGACTGATGGAAAAGTATGACAGTACACCAAATCCAGTGTTTTGATTTGTTTTCTTAACACCTACAAATGCCCATCTGCAGAGGGAACAGGAGCAGAGGTGGCAGCTGCCTTGTTGTGGGCATGGGAGAGCTGGTATGGGAGTACCTCAGTAGCGCTGGCATTGGTGTCACCAAAAGGATGAGGAAAAACTGAAGAAGAGATAGAAAACAAAAAACATTGCTGGTTGAGGGCTGAACAACACAGCTTATGCTGGGATTTAGGTCTCAGGCCATTCAGACCATGGAAAGAGGAAGAGGTGTATTAGATTACAGGGCAAAAATACTTTTCAGAAAATACCGGGGGTATTTAGAGGGCAGTGGCCTACCCTGGGGAGAAGGAAATGAGCTCTAGGTCCAGGCTGGGGCTCATTGCTCAGAGCAGTAGTCCCGAGAGCAGAGCCAAGGGATGGGGTATCACTGGGTCCTGTCCTGGGTGCCACTGCCAAGGGAGAGGTGGCTCTGGTGTTGGCCTTATGCCAAAAGAAACAATCCAGATGGATGGGAAGTAGGGTAATGATGTAGCTGGAATAGTGGGAGAGCTTTAGTGCTCTTTTGTTCAAGGCAGGTGGGTGCCTTCAGCAGCGGCTGCATGGAGCTGAGGTACAGGGGAGGAGACAGCTCTGTCTCCTGCTTTGGCAGTAGAGCGGACACCTCGGTAACCTCGACTGAGGAGATGTTTGAGCTGCAAGTGATGATCCTCTCTTGTTTCCTTTTTCCTAGTCATGGGACATCTTTTTTCGCAACGCTAATGCCGGAGCTGCTCCAGGCACTGCTTACCAAAGCCCCCCTCCACTGAGTACCAGCCTCTCCACCCTGTCCCAAGCCCAGTCCCTGGTTCAGACACAGCCTAACGTGGATAAACTGGTGGAGGACCATCTTGCAGTGCAATCTCTCATCAGGGCATATCAGGTAAGGGGACTTCGTGCTGAGGAGGCTTGCGCCCTTTGTAGAGGGGCTTGTGGTGGCTGAGGTGGGCTGGAGTTAGTGCGAATAATGCACATGTTTGCATGGAAAGTGTGCAGGATAGGAGCTGGGCTGCCTCCTTAGGAACAGGAGCAGCTGATCTGCTGGGGCAGAAGCTCAGCTGATGCTTTGCTGGACAATAGGAAGATAAAAGCTATTGTCATCCAAACAGGGTGGCAGGGAGGGGGAGGTCTTATCCACACAGGGTAGTTTGCTGCTATCTGGAATGCTGCTCCTGTGCCATGGGCTCCTGCCATGCTTAGCAGCGGCATGGAGCACCCATCCTGCTTCCCCCCCTGTTGCTGACAGAACTTCCGAGTTTTTAACTTGGGAGAACATTTAAATTTGTTTCTACATCTGTGTTATCCTTTTACTTTTTGTTGTGCTCTGGTTTATCAAGTATAGGGGCTGTAATTACGGCTGTGGTGAGAAGTTAATGAACCCAGATGCTGTGCAGTTGTGTCTGTGAGCTTCTCACCTGTTCCTGTGACGAAGCACTTGCAGGGCTGTGCAGTTGTGTTCCTGCTGAGGTATAGGGAAAATCCAGTGTAAAAGGCTATGAGTTACAGCAGGAACTGTAGCACTGGGCAAGTCCAAAGGTCTGCCCGGCCTTGGCCCTGCTCTCTGGCTCCAGGATAGTGCCCCTGCCCTGTCTGCCGCTGCAACTGCGGTGCTGCTGTCAGCATCAGGACCTGTTTGTGAGGACCTGCATGGCTGATTCCATGAGAGATGACCACCCTGCCAGCTCTCGGGCAGCCCCTGCTAGTGGAACAAGTGGACAGATGCTGAGTTTGAACGTGGAGTGACTGACGTAGTTGGAGGCAGAAGCTCAAAGTCAGTGATTTGAACACAAAATCATAACCTCTTCAGCATGCCCATCTCTTCTTCCGGCTCTGAAGGGCAGCGCAGGAAGATGATGGCTCTTGGATGTATTTTTCTAAGCTGTCTGTAGTGAGAAATCCACCTCCCTCCCTGCCCTGTTGTCACAGCAGGGCTGTAGCTGCAGCGGGATGTCCAGGTGGGGAGATTCAGGACAGTATATGGAGGTATGAAAGAGTAGGAAGGTGAGGGAAGCCCTGCATATGATTGGTAACCTACTTAAAACACCACACAGTAATTTCTTACTTGGATTGAGCTCAGTTTTCCCTGTAAGTAGAGGTGAGCAATGGCTACTCCACTGTGGCGTCAGTGATGGCTCCATAATTGCAACTGTGTTTGCATGTCCAAGTCATTATTAATTTTGAGTTGTAGAGTGGATTTGGCTTGGCAGAGGCCTTACAGACCATCTTGTTCCCACCCCCCTGGCATGGGCAGGGACACCTTCCACTATCCCAGGTTGGTCTGAGCCTGGACCAACCTGGCCTAGAAGACTTCCAGGGATGGGGGCAACCACAGCTTCTCTGGGCAAATTGCCTCTTCATGTGCCTGTGATGCTTAGGAGGAGACCATCACTGTGAAGTTACTGCATCTGTAGAGAGGAGCTGCTCGAGTTGGACACTGGGAGAGCATCAGGAGACCCTTAGGCCCTGTCTCTGCTGTGAAGGAGTTTGCCATCCCCCCTACCCCTGCCAAACCTAGTGTCAGGTAGAGCAGAGCAGTTCTGATGGCTGCTGGCACTCTCCTATGTGCTGTAGGTGACAGTAAAACCAACCTCTCTAGGCTTCAGCTGCAGCTAGAATTGGGATAGCTCTGCAGAAAATGTAAAGAGGGTAACTCTGAATGAAATTTTCTAACTTTTTTCCAGGAATGTCTCTTCAATTAACTTGTTTTAATGACTAACCTGTGTTGTTGCTTCCAGGTCAGGGGTCACCACATTGCAAAGCTTGATCCTCTCGGCATTAGTTGTGTAAATTTTGATGATGCGCCAGTAACTGTTTCTCCAAACGTCGGTGAGAATTACTCTGCAAATTAATTCTAATGTAATTTAACTTTTTTACCCCTCCCCTCTTTTGTTTTTCTCTCCCTTTTGGTTCCTGTTCTCCTTTCCATTTCTGGTGCATTTCATAGATTCGAGGGCATCATGTAGCACAACTCGATCCACTGGGCATCTTGGATGCAGATCTGGACTCCTCCCTTCCAGCTGATATTGTCACATCCACAGACAAACTGGGTGAGGGCTTTGAGAGCAGTTGGTGCTGCATTGCTTGAGCTCCCCTCTCTTTCACGGCTTGTAGGTAGATTGCTTCACAGGTCAGGGGTCTGAAGTTTCCTTAGTAATGATCACTCTAAAACTGTAGTTGCTGGCAGCAGCAGCAGTGGAGTTCTGCTACCTTCCAGCTGTCACTCCAGTACTCAGCTCACATTTCTTCAACTAGTGCCAATCAGTGATATCATTGATCTTTTTCACCCAGAAACAAAAACCCAGAAGGGCTGGAAGCAATTGCATCTTCTGCAAATACAAAGCAGAGAGGTTTTGTGTTGGCGAGAGCTGGAGCTCTGTTCTCTCAGCTCCTCTTGCTGCCTTTGGGGACCTTCAGAGCTGGGGGCGAATGTACTGAGTTCATCTCTGCGGGGTTGAGACTGCCCTCTGGAACTTCCAGCTTGCCCCAGCATCTATAAATCCTTTAACTGCCCTTTTTCCAAGACCGAGCTATGAGTTCCTACTGGTGATCATAACAAGGAAGCTTTGGGATGCATTCCTGTCCAAGTAGAGAGGTGGAAATCCCAATGCGTTTGAGTGAGAGCTGCATGAGCATTGTACAGAAGTGTGTGTGGTGCCCAGGACTTGAAATCCTGATCTGAAAGTGCTTAAACCCAGCACCTCTCCATGTGCTTTAGAGCTGATTTCTGTAGTTTGCTACCATTCTCCTAGGAGGAGGTTGCTGAACTCTGTCACCTCACTGGTGCTTCCCAGGGTGGTTCCCTGGCACTCGGAGTGCTCCAGAGGCACGCTCATGCTCCTAACGTAGAGTAGAGCAGCAATGATGATTACTAACCTCGCCAATCAAAACAGCCGATCAGAATGCACGGTGCTTGTAAGCCACCTCGATTCCTTATTTGTCTGCCAGCACAGGGACACCAACCCTGGACCTGCTGGACCTTCCAACAGGATTACATGTACCAGGAGTGGTAGGGAAGGGAGTAGGTTTTGGTTGGACCAGTTCGCTGGATGATGAGGAAGGTGCTTCATCCCACAGTCTGGACTCTGACATGCTTCTCTGGAGGACCAAGCCTTGGCTGAACCTGAGGAGCCGTCCAACTCCAGCTTGGAGCATGTCCTGTGCCTGAGATGTTCTGGTGGCAGGAGGTGGGGAGATGATGGCTGTGAACCCAGCTGTGGGAGAAGACACACGTGTTCATAGTCAGCACTACGAGGAAAGCAGGGAGACTTTTTAGGTGAACTTGAAGCCGCTCACCATGGCTGGATAGTGGAGAGGATGACAAAAGGCTTTTCCAGCTCAGGGTTTTTGGCCTCTGCTGTGGGCAGTACAGTTCTGAAGCAGAGCAGAAGAGGAGAGCCCTGAAACCTTGTGCCTGGTGGATGTGTATCCCTTTTGAGAGTAGAGCAGGGTCCGGATGAAAACCAGAGCGAGTCAGCTGCGAGTGGTGGTAGTGACAGCTGTTCCTCGGCAGGGAAGGGAGCTGGGTGTGGGGAGCAGAGTTACCGTGCTGCTCAGGAGGTCGTAGACTCACAGAGTGGTCTGGGTTGGAAGGACCTTAAGAGGTCACCTGGTCTAACCCCAGTGCCACAGGCAGGGACACCTTCCACTAGACCAGGTTGCTCCAAGCCCTGCCCAACCTGTCCTTGAACGTTTCCAGGGATGGGGCATCCACAGCTGCTCTGGACAACCTGTGCCAGGGCCTCACCACCCTCACAGGAAGGAATTTTTTCCTTATGTCCAATCTAACCATGCCCTTTGTCAGTGTGCAACCCTTGTCCCTGATCCTGGCACTGCAGACCCTGGTAAAAAGTCTCTCTGCTCCTTTCCCATAAGTCCCTCTATACACTGAAAGGTCACAACAGGACCTTCTGAAGCTTTCTCTCCTCCAAGCTTGACACCCCCCTGCTTTCGTAGCCTATCTCCATAGCAGAGGGGCCCCAGGCCTTCAAGCATCTCTGTGGCCTCCTCTGGACTCGCTCCAGCAGGTCCACGTCTGTCTTGCTCTGGGGACCCCAGTGCTGGAGGCAGCACTGGTGGGGTCTCACCTGAGTGAAGCAGAGGGGTAGTGTTCAGGAAGCAGGGAAGGAGCTGCGGTGGTGCAGAACACAGCAGCTCCTTAGGCTGGGCCTAAGGTTGAGTGTTGCATGCTTGTAGGAGAAGAAGGCAACTTCTAAGCAGATCCTGCTGGCTTTTTTTTTTTGCTTTGAAAGAATATATAGCACTTGATAGGGCAGTTAATAACAGGAGTGGTTTTGAAACTTGGAAACAATCTTGTTTCCTCTTTCTGAACAGTGAAGTCCTTTAAAGGTCAGTGTTTGTGGTGTGATCACTGTTGCCAACAGTTTAAGTGGCAGTGCTGTGATTGAAAGGAGTTGGATGATTAATCTCAGAAATTGATTCTTCTTCTCAATTGCCTTTTGTTTAGCAACTGGTTTGGTTCTGGTTTGGAAGCTCTCTTTGGATTAAGCAGTGTGAACTTTGGGGAAAATGTCAGAGGGAGAAAGCCTGCCCAGGGCTACACAGTCTGAGGAGTGGTGGAGCTGGAGCCACCAAATTCCCGTTTCTCTTGTCTTTTCTATTTAAAAAACAAAGTAATCTCATCCTGGTCTTCCACTGCAGCTTGGTCTGGCATGGTAAGTGTGTAAAACAAGGACAGGATGACTACAGGAACTCAGTATGACCTTGAAAATAGAAAGAAAGAAAGTGTACCTTAGCATGCTGAAATCTGAGTGGTGTGTGGATGGCTGTGTATGTCTAAGTGTCTGTCTGTCTGTCTCTCTCCCCGTGGAAGGCAGCTGCCTCTCCCTCTTGCCAAGGGGAATTGATGGAAATCCTCCTCCAGCTCAGGAAGAGCCAGGCTAGCCCCTACGGGGAGGTGGGCTTGAAGTGCTCCCACCTTCCTTTTCCCCACTTTGGGGGAAGTGTCTGATTTTCCCTGCTGACCCAAAGGACAAGTGTTTCCAAAGCCTTTTTTGTAACCCAGGTGAGATTGAGGCACTTGGGTCACCTAACCTAGCCGGGCAGGCAGCTCTGGTGCTGCATGCTTGCCCACTGCTCCAGTGTGCTGGCACTCTTGCCTGCACCAAGCATGCTCCAGAAGACGGCTGTGCATGCCTGCTGCGCCACTGTCTTTGCTGTCTTCCTCATGAACTGCCTGCTTGTTAACACCCCAATCCTCCTCCTCTGTGCAAAGGCAGCACCCTTATCTCCTTGGGTTGACCTTGAAATCGTCCCAGTAGCTAGAGCAGAGCACACCCTCTGGAGCAGGTGTTGGGAGGCGGCTCCCTGCTCTGCAGAGGGTCCCACTCCCTGTGATGCAGCTTGGCAGGATGCTTTTGGTCGTGGCAAATGAAGATGCCAGGCCACCCCCTCTCCCATCAAGGTGCGAGAGAAGATCTCAAACCATGCAGCTCAACTGCTCCCCAGTGTCTGATGACCCACTTCCCCTCCTGCTCCTCCCTCCTCTCATCAGACTTCCCACCAAGATTTCTCTTCTGCCTAGTGTGTAGTCATCCTCCATCCCTGCCCTTTTGCCTCTGATGAATTTTGACTGCATTTTAAATATTGTATTTTTTTGACTTGTGCTTTCCATGACTAGTTTATCACAGTTACAGGTTTTTTTTACTAACTTTGACTGAGTCTCTCTATCTTCTCCCTTTCTGCACCCCCTCTCCCTGCCCTTCCCAGACCTCGCAGTGTTCAAGGAGCGGCTGAGAGTGTTAACAGTAGGAGGTATGCTATTAATGAGCCCTTAACCCTCTGGAGTGCAGGACTCTCTTTGAATAGGTTATTCTGGGCATGAACTGAGCTGGTAAAGTGGACCCCTCTCATCTCCCACCACTCCTGAGTTTTGTGCCATGTTTTATTTTTAATTTCTACTCAAAGTCTTGATGTTGGTGTGTGGTTAGTGACACTTTGCCTTGTAGAAATCCTCAGTTTGAGCCTTGCTGGCCTTTTCTATACCATGTTTGCATGCTTGGCTTGCTAGAGTATGTTTTGTTGTGAATATTAATTTTACGAGGCCTCAATCTCCCTCATTGGTTCAAGGCTCCTAAAAATCCAAGCTGTCTTCTCCTGGTTTTCTCACAGGGAAGATTTGGCAACTCATCCCTTGTCTTCCTGCACCCGATGGTGTTGCTGCCTATAAATACCGAGCATTGTCAGTGCTGGCAGGCTGTAGCAAAGCAGAAGCAAAGATGCTTAGAATGTCCTAAAATTTCTTGTAAAATCTGATACTCCCCAAAGTGTGCCAGAGTGTCTTCAAAGCATCACAGCAGAACAAGCCAAAGCCCTGTGCTGCAGGTCTGCAAGCTTCAGCAAATTACTGAGGATTCCCTGAAACCCTTCAACAGGCAGTTTTTCTGGGATGCTCCCTGCTGCCTCTCTCTGGGATTTCTGTTTGAATGGGAACCAAGGAGAAGCCCCAGAGACATGTGGCCAAACTCTCAACTCCTAGTGTTCCTAGGCATAGCTCCAGAGCAGAGCTGCTGGGGCCTGGCTTCATTCCCTCTCCTGGGAGTTTAGCGTCCAGCAGGGTGGTGTGAGCAGCAGAGGGGATGGGCAGCAGTGGCAGCCAGGAATGTGTCCACTGCAGGCTGACTGGAGTGTTCCCAGTCTCTGGAATCGCCCCTCAAGGCTGCACAGGGATGAGCCATGACCATCCCTGTCATCATGGAATCACAGACTGGCTTAGGCTGGAAGGGGCCTTTCATACTATCCAGTCCACTAGACCAGGTTGCTCCAAGCCTGGCGTTGAACACTTCCACGGATCGGGCTGTCTACAGTCCATTCCTCACCAGATAGCCAGAGATAGACTTTAAAGATGAAGTTCAAGAAGGGGCCAGCTCAGGGGGGGCCAGTTTTTGCCTCC
Organism: Picathartes gymnocephalus; assembly: GCA_013390045.1. Lineage (NCBI taxonomy): Eukaryota > Metazoa > Chordata > Aves > Passeriformes > Picathartidae > Picathartes > Picathartes gymnocephalus. The sequence goes on from WEKY01063494.1 coordinate 80,836, forward strand.
CATTCCACCCAGGAAGGTGGGTTACACTGCCCTGCCATGTTTAATTGGTGTTCCCCATCCTCTGTCTAAAAGAACCCCCAGCTGAGGTCCTAGCCTGGTTTGGAGGAAGCTGGGAGGAAGATTGGTATGTGTCTCTTCTGCAGCTCCTGCTCTGGGGTTAAGAAACACCTTGGGACCAGGCCTTGTTGGGAGTGCGGGAGGGATGAGCAGGAGCCTGAGAGAGATGCTAGGGCTGTAGACCCACTCCTTCATCCAAGCTCCTGCTTCAGAAGGGTCATGGGAGTCCCCAGTTCCAGGCCCTGCTTCTGCCTTTCTGCATCGGTTCAGTGAGGTCAGCACTGTCCCTCCTCCTCTGTACCTCAGTTTCCCCAAAGACAACCATGAGCTTCAGTGGGTAGTGAGGCACCTCTGATGACTTTGGGGTACAGCAGGACTCACCTGCAGCCCTAAATCCCAGTCTCCAGCTGTTGAGGCCTGCTTGGCCCTCCCCAGGCCCAGCTCAGCTCCCCGCAGCCTCCATACCATAAGTAGGAGCATCAAACCATCAGCTGCCGTCACCAAAGGGAGGAGGTTTGCTGAGCAGAGAGCTAGGCAAAAGCTCTAATTAAAAAGCTGTTTATTGGGATGAAAGGGTACCTGGGCAGCCAAACCCAAGTGGCTGCTGGCCACCCTGCTCCTGGGCTGAGCTATTCAGGAGAGTCCATCAGAGCCCTGTTGCCTTTCCTCTTTCTTGCTTCTCTGTCTCTCCCTCCTTGGGGTTTTGTCTGTTTGGTTGTGTCTGTTTTAACTGTTTCCTTCTCTGCGTTGACTCTCCATTTTTAATTCCCACCATGTGCCGATACCTCCGGTGTGCTCGGTGACTCCTCAATTCCTGTTTCTTTTCTCTCCCCTGTGTTATAATTGTGATGTATTTTTTGTGTTCTTGGGACTCCAAACTCCCTGACTCTCCCTGGATTTTAATTGCCCATTTCCATGCATATACATTGCTTTGTGGTGCCTTTATGGAAGGCACCATTTCCTGCGGTGCCTTCCGTAATAATTCATTGTTCTGTGCTTAATGTCTTTTTGTTTAATTATGGCTTGGTTTTTATCCATATAAACCTCCTTCATGCTTATTATTTTTTTTATGCTGCTTTTTTTTTGTCCCTTTCCCACCTCGCCCAAATGCACCTGGTCCCTGTGTGATGGCATCCCTGTCCCTCTTCCTTCCTTCTTTCTCTTGCTTGTCCCACCCATGACAAATCCTGCAGGCTTTTATGGTCTCGATGAATCTGACCTCGACAAAGTTTTCCACTTGCCCACAACCACTTTCATCGGTGGAAATGAATCGGCTCTTCCACTCCGGGAAATCATCCGTCGGCTGGAGGTGAGGAGGGCAGGGGTCTGTACCAGACTTGTGTGCAGCCAGGGGCAGGGACAGAGCAGTTGTCTTTGGAAAGTCCTGGGTCAACCTGCACATTATAAGATTTTCAGCTCGGGGAACTGCTTCTCAGCACTCGCCCCACTCACAAGAGCCACCTCGAGTAACCTGCTCAGCTCTGATTGCCTCCAGCTTTCTGCTGCATTGCAGCAACGCGCCTGGTTTGCCCAAGGTGGAGCAAACCCCAGGCAACTAGAATATTGCCTTTTCTGATACCTTTCCAGCTATGCTTTCCAGTTAGAAGCAGCAGCTGGCAGAGCACAGGAGTGGGCTGGAGGCCAGTGATTCCCCTCTCCAGGCACTGCAGCAATGTTGCTGTCCTGCATGGGCGTCCATCAGAGGGTCTTGGTGGAGGTTTGAGACCCCTGGGGCTGGGGCTTCCAGCTCGTGCAGGCAGTTCCCCTTTTCTGCCAGATTTCATCCCCTCCTGTGCTTGGACTGGTCTCAGGCAGCTCTCAGGCACGCTGCCCGCTGTTCAGATGGTCTCTGCTGAGACTAGTTGACCTTGGAAGAAGCAAAACACTGCCAACATCTTAGTTCAGCTGCAGGAATGGGCTCCTCATTGTGGGAGGAGCTTCTTCTGATTCTGCCCTGCCCTGTGATGTGGGATTTTGGACGGCTCACAAGTGATGCCACCAAGAGGGAATATCTCTCCTCAGAGGTGGATGTAAAGGACTTGAGGGGCTGACTGTCAGCCCCTCAGGGAAGGGGAATTAAACAGCTTGATGCTTGGTCATGTGCACTGTCTGAGCTGCCCTGCAGCATCCCAGAACGTGCCCTGCCACATCCCTTTTCCTGGGAATACAACTCAAACAAGGCTCCTAAAGCGGGGCTGTTGCAGGACTGGCAGCTGGGGTACCCCCAGGATACCCCTCCAGCTGCCAGGCATGAGGGTCGGTGTCTCTGCTGGCACAGGACTCTTTGGCTGAAAGGGTAAAGTGGGGAATGAAAAGTCCCTGGCACTGTGATCCAGCGGGGTGCTGCAAGTGCCTGTCTGTTGGGGATTTGAGTTGCTGAAGCCGTGGCTGTTGTCTGATGGCCCCTCATTTCCCATTGGAGCAGATGGCATACTGCCAGCACATTGGTGTGGAGTTCATGTTCATCAATGACTTGGAGCAGTGCCAGTGGATCCGGCAGAAGTTTGAGACCCCAGGCATCATGCAGTTCACCAATGAAGAGAAGCGCACGCTGCTGGCCAGGCTGGTCCGCTCTACCAGGTACCCTGGGGTGGGCTTCACCCTCTCCATATCTTCCCCAAGAGTTTGCTTCCAGCGGAGTGATGCAGTCACCAGCTGAGTCACATCTTGACATCATCTGTCGCCATGAGCTTAATGAGCAGGTTGACATCAGTGAACTGCCAGCGGCAGGCTCAGGTGCTGGCAAACAGCCTGAAAATGTGGATGGCCCTAAAAGAAAAGGTTTAAAAATAAGGATTAAGTGCAGCACAATGTTAGAGTGGGGGAAAATGGCCAGCTGAGCTCTGTGGGAAGACACTGAAGTGACTGTTGTGTGCTGCATGGTACCAGCTTGAGCATCAGTCACTGCTGTGGCTCCCTTGGTGCAGTCCCTGTCCCTTCTCTGGTTTCTGCCCTCAGCTGTAGCCCTGGCATTGATCCCTCCCTCCCTCCCTCCCTCCGCCTTCTAGGTTTGAGGAGTTCCTCCATCGGAAATGGTCTTCGGAGAAGCGTTTTGGTCTGGAGGGATGTGAAGTGCTGATCCCAGCCTTAAAGACCATTATTGATAAGTCAAGTGAGAAGGGAGTGGATTATGTGATCATGGGGATGCCCCACAGGTAACCTTGCCTCAAACCATGGTGCCGCTTGGTGCGGGGAGGAGGCAGGGGACTGCTGCCAGGATTTGGTACTGGAGAGCACACTGGTTTCTGCCATCACCTAACTGGTCTTGGTTGGTGATGAACGTCAGCTGGAGAGCTCAGGCCTTGGCTGCTCTCTGCTCATCAGGGTCTTTCCAGCTTGTTTTGTACATTCACCTGGAGAGGGGTGGTGGCTTGAGGGCAGAGCAGAAATCATGCTGGAATCCCAGCATCTGCTCACTCTGGGGCATCTCAACAAGTATGTAAGATGTGGTGTTGGCCAAACCATCCCTGTGCTGAGGGATCTTCAGACTCCTGGGAAGCCCCTGTCTCTGGGTGACACCACAGCCATCGCAGGAGGTGTGGGCTGTGGCAGTGGGGGTTGTAGATCACCGTCAGCACTCAGTGGCTGTCAGCAGTGGCCTTGCTTTTTGCAGGGGACGTCTGAATGTTCTCGCCAATGTGATCCGGAAAGAGCTGGAGCAGATCTTCTGCCAGTTTGACTCCAAGCTGGAGGCTGCTGATGAGGTGAGCTTCTCCCCTGCCTGCAGCAGGCTGCTGCTGCGTGTTCCTAAGCAGTCCCCAAGGGCTGTGACTGGATTGTGCCACTGCTTCTGGTGTCACTAAGTGGCACTAGTGTTGCAAGGATTTCCACACTGCAAGCACACCTGGGTGACGAGAGCCTTTGTAGAGGTGCCAGTGCTGGTCTGTCCTTGCCTGTCCTGAGGGTGATGTGTGCCAGTGTCTCCAGCACAGACTTGGCAGCTTTCCAGGGCATGAAGCAGCCTTGCGGTGGATGCTGAGAGGAGGGGAGGGTGGCCAGGAGCAGAAGTTAATTTGTGCCCCTGGTCCCCATCTGGGGTTCTAAAGCAGGTTCAAAAGCTCTGTCACTGCAATAAACCCATGCTCCAAAGCTTCAGCATTATAAGCTGGGATGATTTGGCTTTTGGGAAGCTGGGCTGGGCTGGCTTGATCCTGCCATGACCTTCAGTGGGATTTTCAGCAGCAGCCTGGGGCCTCGAGGTGCCCTGACAGGGTACCTGGCAGCTTATTGGGAATGGTGCCATGGATGGCTGTGCTGCCACAGTGTGGGTAGAGCTCAGGCAGGCGTTATCTGTTATTCAGGGTCTTTGCCCAATCCACCAGACTTGCTTCATCCCCCCTACACCTTCAGCTGTATTTAGATGGGCTGGGTACATGTCTGAAGTTGGTGGTGGTTTGGCACCTGGCAGGCTTTCCTGGGTGCCAGTTCAGCTCCTGCAGTGAGTGCCTGCTGTGTTGTGACAGTACCTCCAAAAAACGCCCCCCTCTTCCACCTTTCTCCTGTGCCCTAAAAGGCGCTCATGTTCCTGGGGGTGACTCCCTTCTCCCTTCCACCAGGGCTCTGGGGATGTGAAGTACCACCTGGGAATGTACCACCGGCGGATTAACCGTGTCACTGACAGGAACATTACCCTTTCCTTGGTGGCAAATCCTTCTCATTTGGAAGCAGCTGATCCTGTTGTTCAAGGCAAGACTAAAGCAGAGCAGTTTTACTGTGGGGACACAGAGGGGAAGAAGGTGAGTGCTGCTCAGATGTGTGAAGTGGCCTAGGCTGGATGGATTTTTGGTGGAGGCAGGCTGGTGGGAAAGTGAAGTAACTAGTCTGCTTCTTGTTTGATGTGCCCCTTTCCCTGCTGTCACCCTGACTTTGCTCCCTCATCCATCCCCTCTGTATTTGGAGATAACTTTGGGAGGGGCTTGCCCACCCTAGGAGCCCATTGCTGCTTTCTTCATCTCTGAACTGACTAAGCTGGGCTGTGGGCACAGCAAATGCACAATCCCTGATAGGAAGACAAGAGGAACTGCAAGGCAATCCAAGCACCACACCTTGGAGGGCTTGGCAGCAGGATCTCAGTGTGACTAGAGCTAACCATTCCTGGGACTGGGAAAGCTGGAGCTGGCAACAGGAGGCAGCTCTCCACACCCTGGTAGGAAGGGGCTGTGGAGAGCTATTTGCTGTGTGATTCATTGCAGACCTGTCTCCAACCCCAAGAAATGGAAGAGTGAGATCCAAAGTGCTTCCCTCCCTCCTACACCCCAAGGGCTGGATATAAATAGACAGATCCTGTCCTCGCCTGGCAGGCGGTGTCCTCAGCCAGCCCCTGGGATGGTGACAGAATAACGTCAGTGGCTCTGAGGCTCCTGGGCCTGCTCCTGCCCATGGGGTTTCTGGGCTGAAAGTGTGAGGGAACAGGGCTTTCTTCCCACCCCAGTGAGGGAAAGGCTTTGTTTTGGCATGTATGTATTTGGGAATGGGTCTTGCTGCCCAGCTGGGGCATACTGGGTGTTGTTTTGCTGTCTGCTCAGGGTGCCCCAAGTGTGCTTCCCGTGCTGGGGCAGGGCTGGTGGGCACAGCCTCTGCCCAGTGGTGCATCAGCCATGGCTGACTCCACTCCCATCCCCTGGTAAAGCATTGGATGTGTTGATGAACTGCTCTGTGTCCTTTCTGGGATGCTGAAAGTTCATGGGGAGGAGAGCTGGGCCCTTTCCTTGTGGTGCCCTGCTGCTGTCCCTGATGACCACCATAGCTTCCCCTCTCCCAGGTGATGTCCATCCTCCTGCATGGAGATGCTGCATTTGCAGGGCAGGGCATAGTGTATGAGACGTTTCACCTGAGTGACCTTCCCTCCTACACCACCCATGGCACTGTCCATGTTGTGGTCAACAACCAGGTGAGGAGCAAATCCCCTATGCCTGTGGGTCCCTGGCAGAGCTGTCTCTGCAGGCTCTGGGGCAGGGAGTAGCTGGAACCAGCAGCAGCTATTTCCCTGCCAGTGTTCTGGCAGGAGCCCTAATCTGGGGTTAGCAGGGGGTACTTCTCACCCAGCTGCTCAACAGCAGCAGTTTTTGAGCCCAGTCTGGTGCTGAGGTCATACAACCTGATGCTCAGTGTTCGAGGTCTGACAGGGCTGATCCTGTCTGCCACCACGGAAAACCAGAGGCATTTCACTGGGACCAGCCTGTCCCCACAGCTGCAGCAGGTACCGGGATGTGACACGGTGTTCAGACACAGGAGACAGGCAGGTTGTGCATCCACAGCCCAGCTGCAGCTTGGAGCTGTGTGGACAGTTTCCTGGGACAGCAAAGCGTAGCTGCCTCACGCCGAGCCAGCTGTGACATCAGTGTCCAAAGAAGGAGCTGCATAGCAAAGCTGAGTCCCAAATCCAGTTGGTAACACTGTGCTCATCCTGTTTCCCCTCATTTGCTATAGATTGGCTTCACAACAGACCCCCGGATGGCCCGCTCCTCCCCATACCCGACCGACGTAGCCCGTGTGGTCAATGCGCCCATCTTCCATGTCAATGCAGACGACCCTGAGGCCGTCGTCTATGTGTGCAATGTGGCCGCAGAATGGCGAAGCACCTTCCACAAGGATGTGGTGGTGGATTTGGTAAGGAATGTGGCACCAGCCCCTGAAGCTGGGACTCTCCCAGGGGTGTGCTTGGGTCCCTCCTGGGCTGTTCAGAACCCTCCCTCACATGACCCAGGTAGCTCCCGGGTGCTTTTGGAGTGGTAGGTCACAGGCAGCTGCATTCAAAGGCTCTTTCCTTTCCTGGCAGGTTTGTTACAGGCGTAACGGGCACAATGAGATGGATGAACCCATGTTCACGCAACCCTTGATGTACAAACAGATCCGGAAACAGAAGCCAGTGTTGCAGAAATACGCAGAGCTGCTGATTTCCCAGGGGGTGGTAAATCAGCCGGAGTATGAGGTACCATCTGTGGGGCCTGAAAGGAAAACTGCTGGTGGCATATCCAGGGAAAACGACTTATATGGTTCAGACCTGGGTGTGAACCATATGAAGGGCTCACATGGGCCCACAGGAACCATGTGCTTGTGCTTGTAACCTAAAGATGGCAGAGCTATGCTGGGGTTGGGCATGCACTGCAGACTTGGCAGTGATGGAGTTTGGAGCCAAGGCTCGTCCTTGAACTGTGCCAGCTCTGAAAAGTGCAGGAACATCTAGTTCAAGGATTGCCCTGTGATCAGTGCGGAACAGGCCATGCGGCTCTGGGCCACTGTAGCACAGACGGGTCCCAGTGCTCTGAACTGCTGTGGCCACGGGTATCTGGGGCAGATCCTGTCCCGGTTCTACTGCTTGGGCAGCTCACGACGCAGAGGCTCCGCCAGCCCTGCTTGCCCTGGCACCACCTTTCAGCATCAGTAGGGTTGAACACAAGATGTCAGCTCTGAGCATAGCAGAGCTGTGCCTTGGGGTACAGGAGTCCCAGCTGTGGCTGTGCCCTCTGGGGCTGAACTGCACAGCTTTGACACTTACCTGCTGTGGGGACCACCTCTGCCCTCCAACACCCTTGTGAGCTTACTCCAAGGTCTTCACACTCAACACCCTTGTTTGGAGATCCCCCATTAATGTTATTCTGCCTCCTGGTTCTGCCTTTCAGGAGGAAATAGCCAAGTACGATAAGATTTGTGAGGAGGCCCATGCCAGATCCAAGGATGAGAAGATCTTGCACATCAAGCACTGGCTGGACTCACCTTGGCCGGGTAAGGCACTAGCAGCGATTCTGAGGCCATAGCAAAGCACCCGACCTCTCTAGAGCCATGGCAGAGATTTTCTAGTAAACCACCCCAGAGAGGAGGTTAGTGGTGCTCTTCCTGTTCCTGGTGTCCTCACCTTTGCTTGAGGGTGTCCGTGACCTGAGGTCTTCCCACGGATCTGGCACATCTCCTGCAGCATGGTGTCTCCTTCTCTGACAGGTTTCTTCACTTTGGACGGGCAGCCCCGGACCATGACCTGCCCTTCCACTGGCCTCAGTGAAGAGGACCTGACGCACATTGGTCAAGTGGCCAGCTCGGTGCCAGTGGAGGATTTCACTATCCATGGAGGTAGGAGCTTGTGGAAGTTGTGCCAGACTGGGCATTTGTTCCAGAGAGATGTGAGATAGGGCTGGGTTGTGGCCTGGAAGGAAGGGATGTATTGGACTGCTTCAGTATGTGTGGGCAGCAGGTCAAGAGTGGGGATCCTCCCCTTTGTACGCTGCACTCCTGAGACCCTGCCTGGAGCACATGTCCAGCTCTGGACCTGTTAGAGCAGGTGCAGGGGAGGTCTTGAAAATGATACCAGTGCTGGAGCCCCTCTGCAAGAACTCTTGAGAGAGCTGAGTGCATCTAGCCTGGAGAAAAGAAGGCTCCAGGGAGATCTTAGACACCCTTCCAGTGCCTAAGGGACCTTCCAGAGAGATGGAGAGACACTTTGTACCAGGACACGGAGTGACAGGACAAGGGAATGGTTTCCCACTGCCAGAGGGCAGTGCTAGATGGGATATTGGGAGGGAATTCTTCCCTGTGAGGGTGATGAGGCCCTGGTACAGGTTTCCCAGAGAAGTTGTGGCTGCCCTGGAAGTGTTCAAGGCCAGCTTGGACAGGGCTTGGAGCAACCTGGTCTACTGGAAGGTGTCCCTTCTAGTGGAAGAAACCCCTATGGCAGGGGTTGGGCTGGATGATCTTTAAGGTTCCTTCTCACCCAGACTCTGAGTCTATGAGAACTTGTTCACGAGGGAGGTGTGGGTAAGGGAAGTGAACCAAGGAATAACTCTTCTTTGGAACTGATCCTTCCCTGCAGTCCTGATTCCTCATCCATGATTTATCCCTCCAGCAGAGGTGAATCCATTCCTCTGCCCATGGCACTTGCAGTCTGTCAGTCCATGGGCTGGTTGTGGAACAAACCTGGTGTCACTGGAGCTCTGTCTCATGCTGGCTGTGAATTGGCTCTTGTCCCGGCAGGTTTGAGTCGTATTCTAAAAACCCGTGGGGAGATGGTGAAGAACCGGACAGTTGACTGGGCCCTGGCAGAATACATGGCATTTGGCTCCCTGCTCAAAGAGGGCATCCACATCCGCCTGAGTGGCCAGGATGTTGAGAGGGGGACATTTAGGTAAAACCCTGCTTTTGGAGACTTTAAAGGCAATTGCAGCCCTTCTGGAAGGGATCCAAAGGCTGACGTTGGAGTTACTCTTCTCCCTTTTCCAGCCATCGCCACCACGTCCTGCATGATCAGAATGTGGACAAGAGGACCTGTATCCCCATGAACCACCTCTGGCCCAACCAGGCTCCATACACTGTCTGCAACAGCTCCCTGTCAGAGTATGGTGTCTTGGGTGAGTGAGTGGGTCTGTGTTCACTGCCCAGGGTGAGGCCACTCTGGAAGGGTAACCCCACCCTCTCATTGCTCTTCCATTCCTCAGGATTCGAGTTGGGCTTTGCCATGGCCAGTCCCAATGCCCTGGTGCTTTGGGAAGCCCAGTTTGGGGATTTCCACAACACTGCTCAGTGCATCATCGACCAGTTCATCTGTCCCGGGCAGGCAAAGTGGGTCAGGCAGAACGGCATTGTCTTGCTGCTTCCCCACGGCATGGAGGGCATGGTAAGGACTCCCATGGCTCACCCTGGAGGCGGAACCCTGGACAGCAGTGGCATGGACGGAGCACTGCTCATGACATGGCACTGCCTGGCGTCGGGTTCTCATGCCTGCCTTGGCCCGCAATGACCGTCCCCCTTCTTGGTCCCCGTAGGGTCCCGAGCACTCCTCTGCCCGCCCAGAGCGATTCCTGCAGATGTGCAACGATGATCCTGATGTCTTCCCTGTGAGTGGTGGCCCCCGTGTGTGGTGCTCAGCCTGGCTCTCCTGTGCCCTGGATTTGGCTGGGTGGAGGGCAGCAACACCCATGTGGGCTTAGCACAGTGGGAGCTGATGGCAGGAGGCATGGGATGCCTTGGGCTCATGCTGCCCGGAGGGTTTGGGGAAAGCCCAGGCTACACCTCCACCAGACCTGGGGCTGCGGCACAGTCTGAGGCAGAGGCGGCCCTGAAAGTGGCATGAGAGGGGGTTGCTGGCCACCCCACATGGCCAGACCAATGTGGAGGGCACAGCCCTGGAGCCTCTTCCACGTCTCTGTCGGTCTCTGTGTGCTCTGGAGAGAGAGGGAAAGAAGGAGAGGGAGGGAGGGAGGGAGGGAGGGAGGACTGGGGACTACTCCTCTCCCTGCTGCTGGAGCTGCGAGGCCAAGAGGTACCTTGTGTTTCTGGCCGAGGCAGAAGCTGGATGACTTTGATGTGCGTCAGCTCTATGAGTGCAACTGGATTGTCGTGAACTGCTCCACTCCAGCCAACTTCTTCCATGTCCTCCGCCGCCAGATCCTCCTGCCCTTCCGCAAACCGGTCAGTGCCAGCAGCTCCGTGCTCAGCAGCTTGGTGCCCAGGCAGGGTGCCGTGTCCCTGATGGACTGGGATGGGGCTGGGAGCAGTTTGTTCCTGCACCTCAGGCATGGTCAGTTGGCCTCTGCTTGGCTAATGACCTCATGGTGTTCAGGACTGGCTTGGCACTTGATGTACAGCTGCTGGCTCCTGTGGGCTACAAGGGCTGTGACCCCTTCCCAAACTCCACGGGGAGGCCAGGACTGTTGGAGCTAATAGACACTGCTACATAACTTAATTCAACCACTTCTGGTCAGCTCCAGCCATGGGACCGGCAGGTCCCTGGTAGCCCCTCCACCTCTTCCCCAAGGGACACCCCAACTGGGATGGTTGGTCCTGCCAGGAATGGGTGCCCAATCTGGCAGAGCACTGCAGCTGACTGAGAAGCAAGTACCTGGCAGCTGCTCCCTTGCTCAGGCAGGATGGGCAGGGGAGGGCAGGCAGGTGGCTGCTCCAGCACTGGCTTGCAGCGGAGATGTTTCTGACAGGGCTGACCACCTTGCTCTGCCTCTTATCCCCCACTCCAGCTGATAATCTTCACTCCAAAGTCGCTGCTGCGCCACCCTGAAGCCCGCTCCAGCTTCGACGACATGCTGCCAGGTACAACTAGCACAGAGCCACCTGTGTTTCCCCCGTGCTGCTTCACAGGGTGAAGGGCAGGAGCCTGTGGCCTTGGGTAAAGTCCACCTGGCAGCAGCCTCCCCATGCTGGAGAGTGGCCGAGTGAGGCCAGGGCCATCTCCTTGGCACACGGGAGCCCCTGCTCATCAGGGCTGAGCCTGGCACCCTCGGGAGATTTGGCTCAGTGGCGCTTCCTCCATCAGCAGCCACTTGCCTCTGGGATTTGGCAGCCCCAAGTGGCACGTGATGGTTTGTAGTGGGAGTTGTACCTGTACCTAGGTCAACTGACTCTGCCTGAGAGGCCTAACTCTGCCTCTCAGGGTCCCGTAAGGGGCTGGCATGGGATGTGGGTGCAGTGGTTGCTGGCAAAGCGCTGTGAACTGCTGTGACTCAGGAGTGCCATTCTCTTCCTTGGCAGGCACCCACTTCCTCCGTGTCATCCCTGACAGCGGTCCTGCAGCCCAGAACCCCGAGCAAGTGAAGCGGGTGCTGTTCTGCACCGGCAAGGTGTACTATGACCTGACCCGCGAGCGCAAGGCCCGGCAGATGGAGGCCGATGTGGCCATCACCAGGGTGGAGCAGGTGAGCAGGGTCCTGCCACTGTCACACCTACAGGCTGGGGGTTCTGCAGCCCCTGAGATGCTGCCCCATGTTCCCTGTGACACCACTCTGTGTCTCCCGCAGCTCTCCCCGTTCCCCTTTGACCTCCTCCAGCGGGAAGCCCAGAAATACCCAGCTGCTGAGCTGGTGTGGTGCCAGGAGGAGCACAAGAACCAGGGCTACTATGACTATGTCAAACCTCGGCTCCGCACCACCATCAACCGTGCCAAGCCTGTCTGGTAAGGATGTAGGAGGTGGCTGTGAGGCTGGGAGGGAATTGCTCGGTACAGACCCTTCTCATGGCCCACCTTCTCCCTGGCAGGTATGCAGGGCGGGAGCCAGCAGCTGCCCCTGCCACGGGCAATAAGAAAACCCACCTGACAGAGCTGCAGCGGCTCCTCGACACGGCCTTCAACCTCGATGCCTTCAAGGACCTGGCCTGAGTGCCGGCGCGGCACAGCATGCTCCTCCATCTGTCTGTCCGTCTCTCTGTCCTTCGCTCGCTTCCCCCCCTCAACTACAGACCTTGTCAACCCCACACTGGTGCCTAGAGTCCTTGTCTGCCTCATGCCAGGGTGGCACTGGTACAGCCACCCCGGGAGCATGAGGGTCTGGGGGCTGCCTGCTGCTATAGTGGATAAACCCCTTAGCCCCTCAGACCCCTGGAAGGACTGCTGTCTGGGGATCTTCTCTGGGGGTGTCCCATACCCCCCAGGAGGGGCTGGTCCCCAGGGCTCTTCTATGAGGGTAACCAGTGCAATGAGTCAGGTTCCTCCTAGTTCCTTGCCCCTGTGCAGCCACTGCATCTTGGAGGAGGGAGATGGGGCATCTGCATGCCCTGAGGGCCCAGGCAGGTGTGAGAGTGCTGTGCCCTTGTCTCAGTTTTGCCTGTCCTTGGAGAGCACTTTTTTCCCCTCTGCGTCTGCACCATCCGTCATCTCTGAGCCCCGCAGGCACAGGGCTGGTGCTGGGAGGGGTGTCCTCTCATGGGAGATCCTGAGTGGGGGTCGAGGGAGGTGATCCCCCGAATGGGGCTTACTGTTGGCAGCTCCAGAGCCCACCGCGTCCTCCCAGGGGAGGTCCTTAGGGGGTGGGGGCGACGGGGGCAACTCCAGCTGGGACTCACTGTCTGTATCCCCAGAACTCACTGCCGTCTTTCGGTGCGACGCAGGTCCTTCAGCTGCAGGAGGGAGGTCGCAGAGTACGCGTGCCACACCCCCGCACATACCTGTAGCTGTGCTGTCACACACCGTCTCGCACACGGTGGCACCGCACACTGTCCGTGCGGCGCGCCTGGATCCGTGTCCCTGCGCGCAGCCCGTTCACACGCGCACACACGTGCACGGTGCCATATGCACGCGTGTCCCGCGGTCCCACCGCCGCGATCGCAGCGCCCGTCATGCTGCCACGCGCGTGTTGCCCCCCGGCGCCGCGCACACGGGGGCGCGCACTCCTCCGCGCCCCGCACCCCGCTCCCCTGGCAGCCCAGACCCTTCTTCGGCGCTCGGCTACCCGCGCCTGGCGGGACGGGGGCGGGGCCTGCATACTGATGAGCGCGCGGCCCCATTGTGCGCGGGCCCCG
>WEKY01063494.1:94704-108681 GCA_013390045.1 Picathartes gymnocephalus
GGCGGCCCGGAGCGGGGGCGGCGCGTGCCGGCTGGCGCCCCGTTCCAGCCGCGGGCCGGACGCCAAGTCCCGGCTGTGGAGGCTGGGGGGTCACGAAGCCTACGGGCTGTCCCCCCCGCCGCCCCGGCCTCTCCGGGGGCAGCCGCCCCTCACCCGCCGCTCCACTGCTTCCCGCAGCCTCGGTGACAGACGGTGCCGCCGTCCCGCAGTGCCCGCCGCGGCCTCGGAAGACCCAGCCCACACCCGCTGATGAGCTCCATGAACCCCATGAAACCCTCGCTGCCGCCTGCGCCCCACGGGTGGGCGCCGGGGCAGCGTCCCTCCATCCACCCATGCATCCATTGCCCCATCCATCCCTCCATCTTTCCATCCATGCATCCATCCCCCTGTCTGTCCCTCCATCCCTTCCATTCTTCATCTCTCCATTTCCTCAATCCCTCCATCCTCCAGTCCCCTCTGTCCCTCCATTCCTCTGTCCTTCATCTTCATTAATTTGTTTTTCTTTCTAGTGATGGTTCATTTGCATATGAGGCTGTTCCTTGGCAACCAAGCACCAATCAGCCGCCGGGATCCCTCTCCGTGGTAACCACTGTCTGGGGTGTCAGCAACCCCTCCCAGAGCCAGGTACCAGCAGCACCCTCGCCCTAGGGACTCCCACACCTGGATGCCACTGCCCCTGCCTGACCCACTGCCTCCCACTGCACCCTCCAGGTTTTTGGCAGCCCCATGGGCCCGGGGGGGAGCAGCTCCAGCACCCCGCTGCTGCCTGGCGTGGCAGGCACCGGCTCAGGCATGAGCTCACCACCATTCCTGCCACAACAGCCCTTCGCTGAGGGGGCACCAGGGAAGGGGTATGTGCAGCCAAGTGTCTATGGCCGCAGTGCCTACCCCAGTGGGCCGGGCTTCACTGCCAGGTAAGGCCAGCCCTGTGCTTCATGGCCTGGCATGTGTCCTGCTGCAGGGCCACTGCATGCCCCTTCCTGCTTCTCTGTTCTCCAGCTACAATGGCGGCCCGAGCGGCCCTGGAGGGATGGGGCTCCCCTCACATGCCAGCCGGGCCACTGCTGACTTCACCCAGGCAGCAGCTGCTGCTGCCGTGGCCGCGGCTGCTGCCACAGCCACGGCCACAGCCACAGCGACAGTGGCAGCACTGCAAGAGAAACAGAGCCAGGAGCTGAGCCAGTATGGTGCGGTAAGAGCCTGATTGTGGCAGAACTGGGGAGCTGACAGCAACCCCTGCCCTGGCGTGACCTCTCTCTCTTTGTTGCTGCAGATGGGCACAGGACAGTCTTTCAGCAGCCAGTTCCTGCCCCATGCTGGGCCCCGTTGCCCCAACAGCATGAGCCCAGCTGGCATGGCAGGTGTTGTGGCCCCCTCTGGTGTCTCCCCTGTGAGCATGAGCCCAGTGCGGGCACCAGGGACTGGCCCCCTCTATGGCGGGCAGCGAGTGCCTCAGCACACCTACCCTGGTGTAGGTGGCCCCCCCCAGAGCCAGCAGCTGCCCCGCCAGGGCCTCAAGCGGGCATACTCCAGTGAGGTAAGTGCTGTGTTGGTGAAGGCTATGGCAAATGGTGACCCCCTTTCCCACTGGTGCTGATTCCCTGGCCCCACAGGGGTACCCAGCACAGCAGTACCTCCAGGGCGGGCAGTATGCAGCAGCTGGTGCCCAGTATGCCCCCAGCGCCCCCCAGTCCTCCGCTCCGTCCCCCTCATACCCTGGCAACAGGTTGCAGCAGAGCATGGGCCAGTACCTCTCCACTTCAGGCAGTGCTGGACCCTATTACAAGGTACAACAGGGGTAACAGTGGGCAAGGGGTGGAGGTCCGGGTGTCTGCCATCCCCCGGTGCCAGCCTCTGGAGACCCTCCTCCTCCCATAGCCAGCTGACCAGTTTAACGGGCAGAGCGCCAGCTTCAGCACCTACAGCCAAGCAGCCATCAATGGGGTGAGTCTGGCAGCGGGCAGGGTGGGGGCTGTACTGGGCTGGCTGGACGCTGAGGGTGTGTGCTGCCTCTACAGCCGGGCCGGTCGCTGCCGGGGTACCCCAGCTCGCCACTGGCCGGGAACCCCACGCCACCCATGACGCCAGGCAGCAGTATCCCCACCTATGCGTCCCCTGGTCAGGATGTCAAGTCACCCTTCCTGGCAGACATGAAGCCCAGCGTTGCCCCCCTGCACCCGTCCCCTTCAGGTAGGTGTCCCTGGTGTGGGTGAGAGGGGCACTTCACAGAGATCATTCCCATGCCCCAGCAGCCAGGCTTCTGGCAGCACTGCGGCCTTTAACCCCTTTAAATGGAGGGTGGGAGGGGCTTCAGGGAAGAGGGCGTGGCCACTGCCAGGGTTTGGGGGCTGATTGAGGCAGGGGGTGGGGCTGCCTGTGAGTGTGGGACAGAATAGTGGGTGGGGCTTTTTAGAAGGGTGTGGCCTCAGGAGGAGGGGCTTTATCAGGGGTGGTGCTTTTGGTGTGGGGCTGCTGCTTTTAGGGTGGGACCGTCTGGATTGGGAGGGGCTTGGATAGGGTGTGGTTTCCTGGAGCGAGCGGGAGGAATCTTCGGTGGGATGGGCTTCCTCCATAGGGATGGCAGTGGGGTGGCCCCCAGGGGTGGGGCCGCCTCGGGGGGGAGGAGCTTCCTGCATGGGGCTGCGGTTTCCGGGGTGGGCAGGGTCGCGTAACGGAGGTTGGGTTTCCTGCGAGGTGGATCCTTGTGCAGCGGGCGGGGCGCGGTTGGGGCACGGCCAGGGTGTGGCTGTGGCCCAGGGGGAAGGTGTCGGTTTCCCTGATGGCGGCATCCCGCAGGGCCGGCCCCCGGCGAGGAGTTGCGACTGACCTTCCCAGTGCGGGACGGCGTGGTGTTGGAGCCCTTCCGGCTGCAGCACAACTTGGCTGTCAGCAACCACGTCTTCCAGCTACGTGACTCTGTCTACAAGACCCTCATGATGAGGTGGGGGCCCTGGGGCACTTTGTGTAGTGTCACACAGTGCTGCTCGGGAGGTGCTGTACAGCACCATGTGTGGTGTGGTGTGTGGGGCTGTGCTGGGCAGCACAGCTGGGCACTGCACGGTGCCATGTGGCACGGGGGTGTGTGGTCTGGTATGGCTTGTCACGGCACTGTCCCACATCACGGTGCAAAGTGTGGCTTGGCACAGCTGTACTTGCCAAGGTTCAGTGTGGCATCATGGTGTTTGGCATGTTGTGGCACAGCGTGGTGGTTTGGAGCGTGGATTGGCATGGCACAGCATGGTGGGGCATGGTGTGGCCTGGCACAGTGCTATGCTGTGGTACTGTTGGGGTTTGTCACAATGCCATATGACACAGTGTAACATGGAATGGTTTAGCACTGCATGGTTTGGCATGGCTTGGAGCAGCAGGGTGTGGTGACACGTGGTGTGGTGGCTCACGTGCGGACACACCCCCTGCCCACACCCTGCCTGCCCCCAGGCCTGACCTGGAGCTGCAGTTCAAGTGCTACCACCACGAGGACCGGCAGATGAACACCAACTGGCCGGCCTCTGTGCAGGTGAGCGTCAACGCTACGCCGCTCACCATCGAGCGTGGTGACAACAAGACCTCCCACAAGCCGCTCTACCTGAAACATGTCTGCCAGCCCGGCAGAAACACTATCCAGATCACTGTCACCGCCTGCTGCTGTGTGAGTCACCAGGAGGGTATCAGGAGAGGGAGGGTGGTGGCTGGGGCCACAGCTCAGCCCCCCCATCTCTCTGCAGTCCCACCTGTTCGTCCTGCAGCTGGTGCATCGGCCCTCAGTGCGCTCGGTGCTGCAGGGGCTCATCAAGAAGCGCCTGCTCCCCGCTGAGCACTGCATCACCAAAAGTGAGCACCTGGGTCCTGGGGGTCAGGAGGATGCACCATGGCAGGGGGGCCACGGCAGGATGGGGGTGATGGTGCACTATTGCCCAGGTGCCACCGCGGTGCCACCCCTGTCCCAGTGTCCTCGTTCTGACCCTTGGTGCTCCTCGCCCCCACCTTCCCAGTCAAGCGCAACTTCAGCAGTGGGACCATCCCAGGGACACCAGGGCCCAACGGTGAGGACGGCGTGGAGCAGACGGCCATCAAAGTGTCCCTCAAGTGCCCTATCACCTTCCGGAGGATCCAGCTCCCAGCCAGGGGTCATGACTGCCGGCACATACAGGTAGGGGTGGTGATGACAGGGTGCTGGGAGTATCCCCCACCCAATATCCTGCCCCCCTCCATCGCAGCTGCTGCTTTCCCCCACAGTGCTTCGACCTGGAGTCATACCTGCAGCTCAACTGTGAGAGGGGGACATGGCGTTGTCCTGTCTGCAAGTGAGTGGGGGGGCCGCAATGGGGCCACGCCCTGGTGTCCCTGCCTGCAGGGCATGGCTGTGTGTTTCTCTACCTTTGGGGGATGTATTTCCTGCCCTGGGAAAGGAGTAGTTCTTGCTCTGGGAGAGGTTGCTGTCTGGTGGGGGTTCTCTTATCTCACCCTGCCCTCACTCTGCCTGCAGTAAGACAGCCCTGCTGGAGGGGCTTGAGGTCGACCAGTACATGCTGGGCATCCTGATCTACATCCAGAAGTAAGTGCCTTCACTTCAGCTGTCATCCATCCATGCCTGGCCCTGTGCCACCCCTGAGGGGCTGTGCAGCTGATGCCCCTAACCTCACCTCCCCTGCCCTCCTGCTGCCCCCAGTTCGGAGCATGAGGAGATCACCATCGACCCGACCTGCAGCTGGAAACCCGTCCCAATCAAACCTGATGTCCACATCAAGGAGGAACCGGAAGGGCCAGCGCTGAAGCGGTGCCGGACACTCAGTCCTGCGCACATGGTGCTGCCCAACATCATGGAGATGATTGTGGCTCTGGGGCCTGGCTCCGTGCCCTTCCCGGCATTGTCACAACCTCCAGCGGGGACTGCCACCGACTACAGCACCCCGGGTACGGAGGGACCCATGGGGGACAGGACTGAACCCCATCCCTGTGTGTGTGTCCCCCAATTGCCCCATTTCCTCTCACAGGTTCCAGCTTTCTGGGACCTGGGGGCTTCCCAGAGCCTTTCGCCGCCCCTGGTGTCGCTGGCACCTCAACACTGAGTGACTTCACACCAGGCCCCCCCTCCATCTCCTACCAGCCCAGCATCCCGGGCAGCCTTCTGGCCCCTGAGAAGCCTCCTGTGCCCCCTCTGCCTGCCCAGGTCAGCTCGGCTATGGGTGGGGTGACTCCCCCCAAGCCACCATGTCTCAGTGTGGGGGGCCTGGGGGGTCCCAGGGAGAGTCTCACGGCTATGCTCCTTCTCCCTGCTCCCCAGCTTCCCCCGCCAGGTCGAATGGAGCCGTCCCACCCCGCAGTGCAGGCGGGGCTGCACAACACTCCCTCAGGCAGCCAGCCGGCCCCCACGCTGCACTCCCGGAGTGCAGTGGCACGGCAACCCCTCGGACCCCCGGCCCATGCTGCCGACCTCGTCTTCCCCCCTGCACCCAGCATGGCTGCGGCAGGTGATGGCTCGGAGCCTACCCTCGACGTGAGTACTCGGGGGGGTGGACAAGGGTCCTGCTGCTGTCTTGGGACCTCAGCTGCTGCGGGGGGGTGGGTAGAAGCTGTGGGGAGCCGATCATCACACACTGCCGCCCCCAGCTCCTGCCCGAGCTGACGAATCCTGACGAGCTGCTCTCCTACCTGGGGCCCCCCGACCTCCCCAGCAGCAGCAACGATGACCTCCTCTCCCTCTTCGAGAATAACTGAGCCATCCTTGCCCCCCGCCCCGAGGCTGGGGGGCAGCACTGTGTGCCCCTGCCCGCTGCAGAGCTGGGACCCCGCCACTGCGGGGGCTTTCTCAAAGGGCTGCGATGGGACAGAAGGGGCTGAGCCCCCCCAGAAGCACAAGGCTGTGTACATAGTGTAGAAACACTACTGCTCCCCTGAGACTCCCCATATTTAAAGGCAAGTGCGTCACTGCGGAGCTGCCCGTGCCCCCCCCGTCAATGTGGAAATGCTGCTGCCCCTTGTACCGCACGGGTCTGTGGGGTGTGGAGCTAAGCTCTCACTGCTCCCGCGCCGAGTTGCCCTGTATGTCCCCGACGGCTATTAAAGGATCCTTCTGCAGGGTCACGTGTGTCCCCCCATCTTTTGTCATCCCGCTGTGGGGCTGGCCCCGCGACCCCTCTCCAGGCAAGCAGGGGAGATTCTCGGTTGGCTGGGGGATCCAGCCCTTTCTCCGGGCGTGTGTCCCGAGTAGCGAGGGAATCTTGCCCTATCCCCGAGAACTGGCGGCCCGGCCGGCCGGTGAACCGGACCTGTGGTGTCAATCATTAACCGGGGCCGGCCGGGCGGGGCTGAAGGCCGACGGCGGAGGAGTGGAATCGGGTGTTTCCCCACGTCGGGCGGTAGGCTGCCAGCGCTGGGCCGCAGCTCCGGCAGCGCCAAGCCCCACATGCCCTGGTGCCGCCGCATCCCCGCCGCCCCCCGGAACCGCCCCGCACGGCGGCCCAGCGCCGCACCCGCCTCCCCTACGCCGGTTCCCCGCTCCCCGGCCCATCCCGCCTCCCCTTGCTCCCCGCACAGCGCATGCGCGCCGCGCCCTGCCCAGCACCGGACCACGGCCCCCGCCCCGCCCGCGCTTTTTCCCCCCTTCCCCCTCTTTCAAACGCGGCGCCGCCGATTGGTCTTCTGCCCTGCCACTCCGCCACTCCGCCAGAGGCCGTTGGTCGGCGCTGCGGGAGAGGCGGGCCCTTCTCGACCTTATATAAGGGGCGGCGGAGGACTGCGCTCTTTCTGCTGCGCCGCGCCCGCCGCACGGACGAGTGTCTGCTGNCGCCCGCCGCACGGCCGAGTGTCGGCTGCCTTGCTCGTGTCTCGCTATGGCCAACCCCGTCGTCTTCTTCGAGAGCGCCGCCAATGGCGAGCCCCTGGGTCGCGTCACCTTCGAGGTGGGCGCGGGAGGCGACTGGGGAGGGGCGGGGGGCGCCGTTGCCATTTCCTTGCCGGGCGCGCGGGGCCGGTGAGGGGCCAGTAGGCGCCGCGCGTGCGCGACGGAGGCGCGTTGGTGTGGCTGCGGGGCTGCGGCGCCCCTGGCCCGGCGGGGCGAACAAAGGGCCACACCGGCCCCGCAGCGTCGCGCTCAGGGAGCTCGAGGAGCGGCNNGAGCTCGAGGAGCGGCGGCGCGATGCCAGCACAGGGCGCGCCATCGCCCACGGGAGTCCGTCCGCACCTGGTCCCGTACCGCTGGTTCCCCGTTACCGCTGGCCTCCGCTGGCCTCGCTGCCACCGTGTTCCCGCCGCGCCTCCGCTCCGCCCCGGAGCCGGGGGGGCGCGGTAGTTCCCCCCCACTGCGGGTCGCGGCCGCGGCTGCTTCGCCGCCATTTTATCGCAGGGCCCCCGGAGCATCGGGATGAGCCGTGTCGAGCTCCCGGGCAATGCTGCCCGAGCCTGGGGATGCCGGCGGAGAGCGCCGGCAACCCGATCGCCGCGGGATTGTCGCTGGAGGGCAAAGCATCTGTCGCCCCGCCCGGGGCGCAGAGCATCCCTGGCACGGCCGGGCCGGCTCGGGCGCCGCAGATTCGGGGCCGCGCTCCCGCATGGCTGGCGCATCCAGCCCCAAAATCCTCCTGAAGTGTTGGTAGGTGGCGCGCGCGCCCCGCCCAGGAGGACTTCAGGCATATTAATGTTTAATTTAATCCAGGCCAGCGGAACGAACGCTTCTCTGCCCCGCTGGTGAGACGCGCGATGCCGCAGTTGTTAGTTCAGAGCTTGCAGATAACGGTGTGAGGCAGGGAGGGTTCTAGAGCTGCTGACACGGCTGAGAAGCCACCACCTGGAGGGGGTCCCTGGGCTCCGAGCAGTGCCTGGGGGATTCCTGCGGTCTAGGGGTTGGCCTCGGGGAGTGGGGGGCAGCGGCCAGTCACCAGCCCAGATTGACAAATGCCTTTCCTGTCTTCACAGCTGTTTGCAGACAAGGTCCCGAAGACAGCAGGTTGGTAAAGCAACTTTGGCTCCACTGCAACTGCACCAAAGCCCTAGTACTATCCTGAACTCTCGACAAATAAAGCTGTTCACGGTGGGGTTTTATTTCCTTTGCAGAAAACTTCCGTGCTCTGAGCACTGGTGAGAAGGGATTCGGCTACAAGGGGTCCTGCTTCCACAGAATCATTCCTGGGTTCATGTGCCAGGTGCGTGGTGCTCCTGCTGCGGGTCGGTAGGTGGGTGAGACGATTTGGCACTCACGTGGGTTTTGGAGTTGGATGCTGGCAGATTTAGGGAAGATTGGTTCTGCCTGTTGCCTGCACCCGTGACCTGAAAATGTTGCCTTTTCACAGGGTGGTGACTTCACGCGCCACAATGGCACTGGAGGCAAATCCATCTATGGGGAGAAGTTCCCTGATGAGAACTTCATCCTGAAGCACACGGGCCCTGGTATCCTGTCGATGGCCAATGCTGGCCCCAACACAAACGGCTCCCAGTTCTTCATCTGCACTGCCAAGACTGAGTGGTGAGTCGTGGGCTATGGGAGGAGAAGCTTGGGGACCTCCAGCTGGGGGATGTCTTCTGTTGGGGGACATCGGGGACTGGCTGTGACTGGTGCTTTGGCAGGTTGGATGGCAAGCACGTCGTCTTTGGCCGCGTCAAGGAGGGGATGAATGTGGTGGAGGCCATGGAACGCTGTGGCTCCAAAGATGGCAAAACGAGCAAGAAGATCACCATCACTGACTGCGGGCAGCTCTCGTAAACCCTTTTCTTGCCAACTGACCCTTCCTTGGGCAGCCCGGGCACCACACCCTGCTGCAGCTCACCCACTCCCACCCCACTCCTGATGTACTGCTGCGTTTCTACTGGCTCATGGTCCCACTGGGCCGCAGTTACCTTCGAGTCTAAATAAAACGAGTTAAACTACATACACCATAGCAGTCCCCTTCCATCCCCCAGCTGGGGAGGGCAAGGTCTGGAGCTGGTAGGGGAGGAAAAAGGAGGTGTTGAGGGGGCAGGAGGACCCCTGCCAGTGGGGTGGTTACACCAGGTACCCAGTAGGATCCAAACTGAAGAGATTCAGCTAGTATGGGCACTGAACTGATCCACGGGGGTTCTCAGTGCTGCAGCTAGGGGAAGGGTTCTGTTCCTTTACCCACTGCCCTGCACTTGAGGGGCTGCAGCAAGTATGGGAGGGGCAGTGACACACACCTTGGGGCGCCTCGTGGGTCTGTTTCAACAGACGTTTGGCAGAGTTTGTGGGGGCTGTCCTGGGAAGGTGAGGATCCCAGTTCTTCCAGTAAGAGAGAGTTCCAGTCTGTGACCTTCCTGTTAAGGCAACCCACTTTGGGGGTGGTTCTCTTCGATGGGCATCCCAATGGTCCCTGTTGGACGGTGGTGGTCCCAGCTTGGGGGTGCCCAGCTCTGTTAAAATTCCACTTTGCCACAGTTCCAGTTGGCAATGGGGTGATGGGTGCTCTCAGTTCAAGGCTGGGTGCCCAGCTCCAGGATGATTCCCAGTTTGAGGGTGCCTGGATGGGACCTTGCCTGTGGGTCCAACAAGGCAAGGTCTGGCCCCTTGCCCTTTTCTGCAGTGCACCTGCAGTACCTGAAGGGCGATAAACTCCCATCCCCCGCACCTGGAGCTGCACCACCACAACCCACACGTGGATCTCATCTGCCTTGGATGAGACCCTGGTGTTGGTGAGGTGATCCCAGTGCTGGTGGTGCAGCACACAGGGTCCGAGAGGAAGATGAAGCTGGCACCAGCTTCTGCCCCTTCTCCCGCTGTCCGGGAGCCACCAGGGCTGGGCAGAAGTGGAGGGGCATCCCAGCCCTGGACTGCAGCGTAGAGGAGGCATGGGGGGGGCCTTTTGGTGACACACTGGCACTGAGACAAGGCAGGGGACATGTTTCTCCAAGGCACCGAGGCAGTGTGGGGGAAGCTTTTCTGTGATGCACTGGGCAGACCTGCCCTTCTCCCCGTGGGGCACGGGGTGCTGTCTCTACGGCCCTGTGCCCAGTGCCTCCCTCCAGCTTCTGCCTCAGCCCCGCAGTGCTCTGGGCCCCTGGCCTCCCTCGGGGCCTGGGCGCCCACTGGGGACTTTCCACTCAGGCTGGCCTGGAGTGCAGGGAAAGCTCCTCCGCAGCTCCTCTCTTCATTGGCATCTCCCTCACTCTGGTAGCCCTCGCAGGGGAGGACACCCACCTGGAAACCTCCCCCTCCCAGGACTCCCCCAAACACCTACTGGACCCTCCAAACCCCTTCCGACTGCCCTCCCTCCCCTGCCCCAATCCACCCTGCAACACCAAATTCCACTCAGAATCCCCACAAACACCCTCTGGAACCCTCCGACCCCACCCAGACAGCCTAAATCCACGCTAGTACACCCCAAAGTGCCTGGGAACCTCCCCTTGAGATCCTCTAACCCCCAAACTAGATGCCCCCAAATCCACCCCAAGATCCCCCCAAACACCCCTCAGGACCTCC
This sequence comes from Picathartes gymnocephalus, assembly GCA_013390045.1. Lineage (NCBI taxonomy): Eukaryota > Metazoa > Chordata > Aves > Passeriformes > Picathartidae > Picathartes > Picathartes gymnocephalus. The sequence goes on from WEKY01063494.1 coordinate 105,131, forward strand.
TGGGGTCCCTTACCCCACTCTGGATCCCCCAAATCCACCCTGAGATGCACCAACATCTGCTGAGAAGCCCCTGGGACTGCCCAAATCCACCCTGGGACCCCCTAAACACTCCCTGGAACGCCCTGGGACCACCCCTACACAAAGGCTCCCCCTCCACACGGTTCCAGCCCCACCATGTCCTTGCCCTCCCCCCACCACGTCGTGGCCTTGTTCTCCCTCAGTGTCCTTGTGTGCCTCGTGATGTCCTTGTGTCCACCCATCCCCCGGAGGCCTCCCAGACTGGATGTCCCCTGTGCCCCTTTCCCTGTGGTGGCAGTGTCTCCCTGTCCCATTAGGGTGTCCCTAGACGGTTGTCTCCATGCCCCCAGGGTGTCACTGTGTCCCCATTCCCCACAGAGGATGTCCCCAGGGGGGTACCCTCCATGTCTCCATGCCCAGGATATCCCCAAGATGTCACCCCCTTGTCCCCCTACCTGGGGTGTCCCCAAGATATCCCCACCATGGTGTCCCCACATCCCCATCCTCCAGGGTGTTCCTGTCCTGTGTGTCCCTGTCCCTGGGGTGTCCCCACGGAGACAACCAAGGTGTTCCTATGTCCCCAGCATGTCCCCAGGGTGATGGCCCCAGACCAGAATGTCCCGATGTCTTCCACACCCCCCCCCTCCATGTCCCCTATGCCCCTCCGTATCATTCCCACTCCTGTGCCTTCCATGACCCCTGATGTCTCCATGTCCCCCATATCCCTCTCGTGTCCCCATGGTCCCACATGTCCCACCATGTCACCACATCCCCCATGTCCCCCTGTCCCCCTACATCCCACTCTCCCTTCCCCTGTCCCAGGTGCAGGAACTCTGCCTGCTCTTCACCTAGGGGACCCCTTACCACTGGCAAGGCCCTGCTGGCACTGCAGGAGGTGAGGGCCAGGGGGCCAAGGGTGGTCCAAGGGGGATCCTCCTATGGGAGTTGAGGGAAGGGGGCTGGGAGGGTTCTATAGGCGCTTGGAGGGGAGCTGTGGGTACTGGAGGAAGGGGGGATTGGGGGTGTCCAGAGGGGCTGTGGGAGATCCTGTGGGTTCTGGGGGTGTCTCTAGGGGATTAGGGAGGTCTAGAAGGACCCACCTCTGTGGGTGCTAAGGGGATGTCGTTGGGGCTAAGGGAGGGCCCACGGGGGCTGAGAGGTTTGTGGAGGGGAGGTCTTATGGGACCTGAGGGGGCAGTCTATGGCCTCCATGGATGGGGGGCTAGTGGGAAATGCTAGGGGGTGGGGAGNGGGGTTAGTGGAAAATGCTAGGGGGGGGGGAGGGGCTTTCCCTGGGGAAAGGGAGGGAGGTCTGTCAGGGTATGGGGAGAAGGTCACTGGATATTGGGGCCCACTCCCCACTTCTAGGGGCACAGGGTGTTTGAGCTGCCTGTGCTTGGATTGAAAGGACCCTGTGCCATGAGAGTGTGTTTAGGGGGTTGCTGTCCCTGGAAGATGCTGTGAAGGGGTCAGAGGGTGCTGGGGGGGGCTTCAGAGTGCAGGTGAAGGAAGACACGTACCTGTGCTCACTGCCCGCTGCATCATCTTGTTTCCCAAGGACCTGCGGCTGGCCCGACACATGCAGGGCCTCCAGAGGGGGAGCATCTGATGGGGGACACCCCCTGGATGCCCACACCATGACAAAACCCCTGGCACCCTCCCACAGGGACCACCACCCTGGGGCCCCCCTCCTGACACCTTCACACCCCTAATCTTATTGGGGTTGACACACCCCCCACGGGCCCCCCACTTGGGGCCCCCTTCCGCAATACCCCTCTCGAGGACTCCCACCATGGGACTCCAACACTGGAGTCCCCAACAACTCCCCCAGCAACACCCCAGGATGAGGGTCCCCTTCCCGATTTAAGCACCCCTCAGATTATTGTGAGGCCCCACCTATAATTGTCCCAGGACCCACTCAGTGGAGGGACATCACCCCTCAAGGGGACTCCTCTAGGACTCACACTCTATTGGGGATCTCCCTCACTGCTGCTGTACCCCAATAAATGTCTTTGATCCTCAAATGCTGCTGCCTGAGGAAGGGAAATGGAGCAGGCACCCATGGAGGAGGCTCTGGGTGGGGGGACTTAATGGGGGGTGGGAGAACCCCCACGAAGGCTGGGGGGATTGGGATGGGGAACACCTGGTAAGGGAGGATTTGAGGGGTGAGGCACCCTCAGGGTGGGTGGTTCTGGGGAAATTTCAGTCAGGGGCACCCACAGGGAGCTCAGGGCAGTAGATGGAAAGAGTTCGGGGGCAAACCCCATAATTGCAGACCAGGCCTCGAGGGAGTGAGGCATAAAATACCCCTTTTATAAGGTGATGTTTGAAGGGCAGGGACTAAGGGGCCGCTTTTATTGTGGTGGGGTCATTTTGAGGGGTTAGGGACTAGAGGTTTGCTTTATGGGAGGAATCAATGCATCAGGAGGCAGGGATTCTAGGAGCAGGGCCTACGGGTCCATTTTATAGAGGACAGGGGGCTGCCTGCAGGGGCAAGGGGCAGGGTTCTCCTTTATTAAGGCAGAGAGGCCGGTGAGGGGCAGGGCTTAGAGAGAGACGGGACTTTGAGTCCCCTACACAAGGGCTGAGCCTCAAGGGGCGGGGTTTTAAGGGGTCCTCTTTATGGGGCAGGGCTTACGGTCCAGTTTTATAGTGGTGGTGGGAGGGGGGCTGTGTGGGGGTTGTCGTGGTGGAGTGCATGTGCACCAACAACGAGGGGCAGGACTTAAGGGGTGGGGCTCCAGGGGGCGTGGTTTCGGGTTCCCCAATATAAGGGCTCTGCGGACGCCCCCCGCGGGCCATGGCCGCTGCCGTGCTGCTGCTGCTGTCGCTGCTGCTGTCGCTGCTGCTGTCGCTGCTGCTGTCGCTGCTGCGGCGGAGCGATGGGCGCGGCCCGCGCTGGGGGGCGCTGCACCTCTTGCACCCGCAGGGGGCGCTGCACCTGAGCCGCCTGGCGCGGCAGCACGGGCCCGTGCTGCGCCTGCGCGCGGGGGGCCGCGGTGAGTGCGGGGGGGCACCCCAAAACGGACCTCCTCCGAACCTGCCCTGGGATTGCAGATCCTCCCCCAAAACTCCCTCTCCCCCGTCCTTAGGGACTCTCCGAATCCTCAAACCTGCCCGTTCCCCCTGCCGTGGGGACCTCCCCAAACTTCAGACCTCTCCTCAGACCCCCCAAACCTCTCCTGGGACCCTAATCCCCAGATGCTCCCCTCACAATCCCGCCCCATTACTCCCCACTTGGTTCGGGAACGTCCCCACATTTGGGGTCCCCTCCCAACCCCTCTCTTCTCTCCAGACGTGCTCGTGCCGAGCTCGGTGGGGACCATCCGTGAGGCGCTGGTCCGGCACTGGGGGGACTGGCTGGGGCGCCCCACCACTTATCTGGGTATGGGAGCAGGGAGGCCGTGTGGGCTACGGGTGGAGGAGGGGGGGCTTGGAGGGGTTCCTGTGGGATTTGGGGAGTCGCTATGGAGTGTGTGTAGGGAAGCCTTATAGTAAATTTGAAAGGAGTCACTATGGGGTTTGTGGGGTTC